>VNJQ01002174.1:0-14498 GCA_008042515.1 Drosophila truncata
CCAAGGTAACCAACACCACATATCTCAGCCCGCTGGATTCATCAATGTGCTCACTGCCTGCCGCAACTGCGGGCAGGAGGGACACATTCTCAACGAGTGTCGCAATCCCAGAACCATATTCTGCTGGGATTGTGGCCGACGAGGCATTCGGACTGTGCAATGCTGCAGGATCCGGACTCAGGGAAACGGACAAGGGCCTCGAGTGTCAGGGAACTACTCGAGGGAACTACAACGAACTAAGTCACTGCAATCCAGCAGGATCACCACCGTATCCGGGCAAAGGTCACGGTCGAGGGAAAGCCACCGCCACCTTGAATACGAGCGCCTCGCCCGTCGCTTCGAGAACCGGAACAACCGTCGAGCTATGTGCTCTCAGGTACAGCTAGCAGATGGAACCAGCCGCGAGGTGACCCGAGCTCTTCGGCTAACCGTCCGACTGGGACAAGCCCATGTAAACCTAGTCCTTCTCATAATGAAGGATGTGCTAGATGACCTACTGCTCGGGAAGGACTTTCTCTGTTATGGAACAGCGACACTACAATGCGGTGGACACCAACTTACGCTCCAGCCGCCTAGCCAACTCAGGGCTACACAAGCCGCCATGCCGGCATACGCAGCGATGGAACAAGCCGTCGCGAAGATGCCCCCGTCGATAGGACAAGCCGCCGCGAAGGCGCAATGCGCGAGGGAGCCAGCCGCCAACCAGGCGCATCAACAAACCCCTCCACGAGCGCATCAGTTAGCCACCCCAGCGGTGCATCAGTTAGCCACCAACACGGTGCACCCACAAGCCGCTCCACGAGCGCAGCAGTCGAGTGACAACCTCACGTTCGACCCAACGCATCCAACGCACGGATCGCGACTCAGCTCGCACACACACACGCAGGTCCAGAGACAGCCCCGACCCACCACGTACACTCCCGCCTACGGAATCGCCCAAACTGAGTCTGACTCAGAGGAGGAGTCAAACTCCAACCACCGCACCGAGACCTATCCAGAAACCTGGGTAGGACAGTTCCTGGAACGAGAACTTTCTCGGTTCGACACACTGGCCGGCATCTCTCACATCGCCGAGCACCATATAGTGATCAAGCAGCGACACCACCCACGGAATCCTGCAATGAGAGCCGTCAGCGACAAACAGATAGACGAGCTGCTCCGGGACGGGAGGATCGAGCCATCCGAGAGCCCTCATAGCGCACCGATCGTCATTGCCGCCAAGAAAAACGGAGACGTTCGGATGTGCGTCGAAACAGGCAATTGAATGAGAACTCAGTCCCGGATGCCTATCCTCCGCCGAGGATTCATCATATTCTAGAACGGTTGCGCAACGCCCGTTTCATCTCGACGTTGGAGCTGAAGAACGGATACTGGCAGATCCCAGTAGCTCCAGCTAGGAGTGAGTGCACAGCCGTTACTGTCCCTGGCCGCGGATTATTCCTTTTGGTCTACACTCGGCCCCGGCAACGGGCCTCCTCCAACGTGCACTCGACACCGTCATTGGTCCCGACATGGAGCCACACGCCTTCACGTACTTAGACGACATCATCGTGGTAGGCGTCACACTACAGGAACACGTTCGCAACCTGCGCGAGGTGTTCAGGCGTCTCAGGAACGCAAACCTCCGATTGAACAAGGAGAAATGCAAGTTCTTCCACCGGAGCATCACATACTTGGGCCATGTGATAAGTGAGGCCGGGATTCATACTGACCCGGACAAGTTTTCCGCCATACGGGAGCTAACAGCGCCGACGAGCCTCGAGGAGCTTCGCCGATGCCTTGGCATAGCTTCTAGGTACAGACGCTTTGTACCGAATTTTGCCGACGTAGTGAAGCCGATGACTTCCCTCCTACGGAAGGATCGGAAGTGCGAGTGGACCGAAAAGCAGGAACAGGCTTTTCAGGGATTGAAGGAGCTACTGACGGAAGCCCCGATCCTCACCTGCCCCGACTTTGCGGAGAAATTCGTCCTCCAGACTGACGCCAGCGACTATGGTATTGGGGCAGTCCTGACCCAAACCATAGATCAACAAGAACGCGTCATCGCATACGCCAGCCGCCGGCTCAACAATGCCGAGCGAAACTATTCCGTCACGGAAAAGGAATGTTTTGCGATAGTATGGGCTATTCGCAAGATGCGATGCTACCTGGAAGGGTACCGATTCGAGGTACTTACGGACCACCACTTCTTAAAGTGGTTAAATTCCATCGACTACCCCACGGGCTGGATAGCTCGGTGGGCGTTGGAATTACAGCAGTTCCAGTACGATATCAACTATCGACGTGGGACACAGAATCTGGTCGCCGACGCCCTGTCGCGCCGGACGCTGGCAACGATCCAGCAAGTACAGGTGCAGGATCCACAAGATGCTTCGCCGGATTCAACAGGAACTCGACAAGTATCCCAACTACCGCGAGGAGAACGTACAGCTATACCGACGTATAGGCTTGCGTCCGGTGGAGGCAGATTACACCCCCTGGAAACTGTGCGTGAGTACGAGTTTTCGCAGGCGGGTGCTCGAGGAATGCCACGATCATCCCACCGCCGGGCACCTGGGCGTACGGAAAACATGTACGCGGGTCCCAAAGATACTACTGGCCCGGACTATCCCGAGAAGTAGCTATCTACGTGCGACGATGCCTGAGCTGCCAACGCTTTAAGGTCAGCCAGGAGATAGCGGCTGGAAAGATGTTCACACGCCAGGTTGACGAACCTTTCCAGATCTCATGCGCCGACTTCGTGGGACCCCTTCCGCGGTCCAAGCAAGGAAACACAGTTCTCCTTGTGTTTCTGGACTCATTCAGCAAATGGGTTGAATTAATTCCCATACGACGAGCAACGGTGCCGTATTTGGAGCGAGCCTTCCGGGAGCGGATACTCATGATATCGCAATATCTATACCTGGGATCAACTACTCCCAGAGATATCTCTCGCGATAAACAGCAGCGTGTCCGTAACTACACGGCATATTTAAAGTTGCCCGCGATAACGCTGAACATGCCTCCGCCGAACAAGGCCGGCACTATAATCTAGAACGACGAGAATGGAGACCAGCTCTAGGCGCCCTAGTTCTCGTACGACGGCACGTGTTATCAAACGCTGACGAAGGCTTCGCAGCCAAGTTAGCTGCCAAGTATGACGCATGATATCGTCCGGCTAAAGGACCCAGCAACACGCCGGCGCCGTACCGCCAGCATAAACAACCTCAAACCGTATCATCAACACGGCAACGACGACGAAAGTAAACACGAGCACGACCCAGGAGTCGAGGATACACTCAACAAGGAGGACCATGGTGACCGCTGTACTCGTGCCCTGGCCGAGGATACCAGGGCGTCATGGGGGCCACTTGTTGGCGGGCGCGCTCGCCCAACGTCCCCACCCCCGCAGGGGGCATAACGCACGCCTCCGATCACCTCGGACCAGCCGGCAGCGGCGGTTATGGTCAATCGGGCGCCCTAACTCGCTCGCACCCACTCAGGAACCGGGAGTTTGCCATATTTTCCAATCGGCGTCGTCAAAATCAAGCCCGCCATATAAAATCCAACAGAGCGTTGCCAGATCGTCACGATCGAGGACCGATCATACGCGGGAAGGATATCGATAAGTACCCGATACCGATCTACGCCCGATGCCATGACAATTAGGATATAAACGGGGCGCAATACGAGTATAAGCTACAAAGTTTCTGGCAAGCTGACAATAGGGATCGCCATCCTCGAACATCCGCAAGCCCCGCGCTTAATTCGCACACTTCGACCAAACCATTCGGCGCGACACCACCTCCCGGGAACAAAAGGAAAATAAACACCGGAGGATTTTCGGCACTATACCACCCAAGCCGGCGCCAACCGCCGCACCACAAAAGCCGGCACCGACTACCGCTGCTCCAGCAGTCACCACCAATACCACGACCGGACGATCGAGCCCCTCCCCGCCAATCAACCCTAGCTGATGTGAGGGACTCACGCTTGAAGTGGTGGTCCAGGCGTATGCCTACGATCACGGCGAGGAAACCCTGCCATGGGGTCTGGACCCGCCTTCTCTGATCGCCGCCGCGCCGCCTACCTCTGCGCCATCGGGCGCGATCTATAAGGACAAATCGGACGCAGAAATAATTGAGCTGGTCTCATCGCCCGAGATGAACGAAGACTCGCGACCCATCGCCGTCACGCGGCCTCACACGGCCGTCGTCTCCCCTCCTCCCGGCCGGTGCGAACGGCGAGCCGCGCCGGAGGAGGAAGCACACACACCAGGAGACACGGCCCGCAACACCTGACCTTAGCCAGCCCAGAGCTCACCCGGAACACCACCTGGGGAGTCAGCGACCTGTTCACCTATAGCGACCATGCAGCTATTATCATGGAAACGACGTCTGACCAGCCGAGCCCGCAAAACCGGCAAATTGCCTACAAGATAGGCACCCTCAACACCGAGGCGCTGCTTGCCAATATGGACGCCAGCACCATCACAAGGGATGCAAACATCTGCGCGGATAGGTTGTCCGCGAAGATAAAGGCAGCCTGCGAAGCGGCGATGGAGACCTGTTGCAGAGCAAATGGCAGACGACCAGTACCCTGGTGGAACCGGGAGATAGCGGCAGAAAGAAGCCAGTGCCTCTCTGCTAGACGGAGATGCCAGCGAAGCAGAGGACGCCCACAGCACGAGCTGTACGAGTCCCGCTATAAGAAAATGAAGAAAGCCCTCAAGGTGGCGATCAGGGCCAGTAAAAACAAGTGCTTCCAGGACCTCTGCGACGCGGCAGACCAGGAACCCTTTGGGTCAGCCTACAAGATGGTCATGGGCAAGCTAATCAGGCAGTCCACACCAACCTCCCAGGAGCAGCTGGGAGCCATTGTCTCCACGCTGTTCCCGGTACAGCCGCCTTTAAGACAGCCCAGCGTGACTGCAGGGGTATCGGACCTGACCTGCGAAGAGGAAGTCCTGAGTGCCTTGGCTAGCAGCAAAGTATCCAAGGCACCAGGATCAGATGGCTTTCCCAACGTAGCCCTGCACGCCATAGTGAAGGCCTTCCCGACGCTATTCGTGCAGGTGTTTAATAGATGCATCAGGGAGCGGACATTCCCAAAAACCTGGAAGCAGCAAAGGCTCGTCCTCATCCCGAAGCCTGGCAAGCTGAACGACGACCCGTCTTCCTACCGGCCCCTTTGCATGCTGAATACACTGGGGAAAATATTCGAGCGCATTATATGCAACAAGCTGGAAAGGGAAATAGAAGAGCTCGGAGCTCTATCTACCCACCAGCACGGGTCCAGGAAGAAGCGAAGCACTATCGATGCGATCCGCGAGGTAACGCAGCTGGCATCCAATGCTATCGAAGGCGAAAGGTGGCAGGGAGGCACCAAGAAATACTGCCTGGTTTGCACCCTGGACGTAAAAAATGCCTTCAACTCTGCAAACTGGAGTCAGGTCCTGCTAGCACTCCAGCTCGTCGGCATATCGGGCTACCTCACACAGCTGATAGCCGATTACTTCAAGGACCGCGTCCTGATGTACAGCTCGGACGCCGGCAACCAGGTATACCAAGTGACGGGAGGCGTACCGCAAGGATCAGTTCTTGGGCCAATCCTATGGAACGTCATGTACGACGGCATACTCAGGCTGGCCCTACCCGAAGGCTGCTCTGTGGTGGGCTTCACAGACGACATCGCGCTGATTACTGTCGAGAAGCACTTGGCCGACGTCTCGGCGAAATGTAGTCAAGCGATCGACATGCTGATGGCTTGGCTTGCTGACAACGGGCTGTCGCTCGCCGAGCACAAGACCGAAGCAGTGCTCATAAGCAGCAGAAAGGCCGTTGAGAAGGTGAACTTCCGAGTGGGCTCGACCACGGTCGAGTCCAGCCCGGCGGTAAAATACCTTGGAGTGCTGATCGACCACAGGCTGAACTTCAAGAGCCACGGCGGCAATCTCGAGGATGATGGCCAACACGCGAGGACCTAGGCAGCACAGCAGACGGCTAATAGCAACAGTGGTGACCTCGACCATCCTGTATGCCGCACCAATATGGGAAGAGGCCATGCGGACAGCGAGCTACAGCCACCAATGCAAGACGGTCTATAGACGCTGCGCACTGCGGATCTCTAGCTGCTTCTGCACAGAAGAAGCAGCATTGGTGGTAGCCGGAACAATCCCTATCGACCTGCTGGCAGCGGAGCGCAGGACCGCCCACTCGGGCAGCGTACCCCAGCGGAGCAGCACGCTCTCACAGTGGCAAGCTAGATGGGACGGCGCGAGCACAGGACGATGGACTCATCGACTCATTCCCGATCTGGTTCCCTGGATACGCAGAAGATACGGGCAAGTGGACTTCTACGCTTATAACAGGCCATGGCTGCTTTAAGGCATACCTGCACAGGTTTAGACATGAGGCTGACCCGTACTGCGGACTTAATGGGACGGCGCATTACTCCCGAGAACATCATCGGGTGTATGCTGGAGACTCCAGAAAATTGTGAGGCGGTTACCAACATGGCAGCAATCGTGCTTAAGGAGCTGAGGAGACGAGAGCAGATCCGACGCCCGGACGGCTAAAGATGAGCGGCAACCTGACCGCCAACCGCCCCCGCGAAGTAGAGCTTTGCGGCAGTCCCGTGGGAGTGGACCTCAACAATCATTCCTAACTACCTATTGTACATTTCCTTCATAATCTTTTAAATAAAAAAAAAAAAAATAGACCGCAACACTGGACAGACATCGGATAACCCGCCACGGGCAGCACAACGCCCAGAGCCGGCAGCACCGCCATTCCCGCGCCCGAACGCTGAGGAGACCTACCGACGGCTCCAACAGGCGCTGGCCTCGCCCGATGGGCCCACCTCCTCGGCGGAGCAGCCACGCGCGCCAGGATCCGCACCGCGGTTCAACAACATTTGGCGGCCGTAGCCACAACCGCCGCTGACCGGCTACCCACCGGCCCTTAGCGAGGCAAGGATCCGGCAGACTATGCTGTCCGAAATCCACCTACGCATCCACAACGCTCCAGGAAGGAATTTGTGGTTCATCCTGGAGAACTACGGCCACTGCTACCGGGTCCAGGTGGCGCGCAACGGACAGTACGTCCGCATCTCTCACCTTCCCCGAGGAAGGGATGGGGTGTGAGGGACCGATAGTCCCTCACCAGCCCTATGTATATAGTAGGTTTAATTCTGTATATAATATGTAAATAGTAGGTTTAATTCTGGAATTTAGGGTCATTATAGGTTAGCTTTAGGATAGATTAGGGTAGATTTAGGGCTCGCGACGCACGAAAGACCCACAAAGGGCACCTTTAAATAGCTAGTTAGGGGCACACACAACCACATCGACACGCACACGGCCGGGCGTGGCAACCCGAGCCCTGTGTGCACCACCCACGCCAAAAGCCAGCCACAACGACGAGGCGTTGAACCCACCCGCCGAGTCAATTTTTACCGACGGCAAGGCGTTGACTCGACGGCCAGGCGTTGCCCACACCCGCCTCGGCCATCGCCCGCACCATCAGCACGGACACCCGCCACGACTGTCCCCGCATGCGGGAGCAGCATTCACCCATCTTGACCTCCGTAGGAATCACCAGGATCACCGCCGCCGGGAACAGGACGCCCGCCAGCGACTATCATCAACAACATCTGCATCGGCGCAGAAATACATCCGCTCACGCCGGCCTGCGGTACATTTTACATACCGCCGACCGCGCGCGCACACACAGGCCACGCCGGCCAACGAAAGCGTCATCATCAGCACACAACCGACCAAATGCGCAGGGGCAAAGTCGCGCGTACACCCGACAAAGCCCAGAGGCAGTCGCGTTCATGGCACGTACATACATACGTACGCTCGCCATACATACATGAATATATATAGGGCCCGCGATCAGCAACAGTCGCCCCCACATATATACATACACGGCCGCTCAGCATCAGCCGCCCTACATACACACAAGGTCCGCGCTAACATAGCCGCCATACATACATACATGGCCGAGCACACACGAAAAGCTCGCCATGCACGGCCGCTCTCAGCAGCTGCCATACATACATGGCCTCGTGCTCACCGCAGCCCGCCATACATACTCGGCAGAGCCACACATACGGCAGAGCCAAATACTCGGCAGAGCCTCGGCAACACCCGAGTAGGGCTAGGTTCTGGCCGACGCCCGGCTCCGGGGTCGGATACAGGTCAACTCCGAAAGGGTACCGTTTCTCGGCCTGGACGCATGTCACCCCGGTGGCTGCGCCCATTGCAATCCCAACTGTGGGTTTGGTTGGACCAGTGTCGGCGCCCGGCTACGGGGGCGATCCTGGCCACCCAAACGGCCACCAAGGATCCTCCAAGGATTCGCCTTTTCCCCGCCTTTTAACCTCTTCCCCGCTCCAAAACAGGCCGCATGGCCGATTTCCTGCCTGTCCCCGCCAATATAAATATTTCTGTGGAGGACCCTGGTCCGACTTTGTATTTATCCTGGCCCGTGATTAGCATCCTTACATCATCATAATAATATTGTTGATTATCATCAAAATATTTTAAATTAAAATCATGCCGGAAATGGATTACACAGGTCAACAAATAGGGTGTGTTGTGAGTTGTTGGAACGGTGGGGTTCTTTTCCAAAGAAATTCGGTGCGTAGAATCCGAATCCGGAATTTGACCATCACGTCAAGATTTTTAGATATTTGAGGTTAGGTTAGGGTAGGTTTGTCCGGGCGGCCTTCGTGTGGGGCCACTCATAGGCCAGTATGGCCCTTAGTTGCTCGGGGACTCTTCCTTGAATGGACCTGGAGTGGTTTACGCGGTTTCAAAGTCATTGAGGATCGAGGCGCATTTCGCGAAGGCAAGTAGTTCTCCTGGCGTCCTCTTCGAGGCAATTTTTTTAGCGAGGCCAGTATTGTGGCGCCTAAGTACCTTATTCTTGACCGTGTTAGAGCCGAACACTTGCAGATGAGCAGCCATGCAGTGTCCTGTGGGTACAGTCTACAGTCCTCCCTTGGGAGGTGCAGCACGTAGCGGCAGAGTTTTTCGTTGCGCTCTCTGCACATGATTCTCTCCATATGCTTCTTGCTCGCGTGTCTGCCTGACTCTCTATCTCGCTTTGGAGCGTTCTTAGGCTGATGTCAGAGTGGGAGCGAGAAGCGAGAAGCGGCAGGATAGTACCCCCAACAATTTTATATGAAAATAACATTGTTGCCATTAAGCAAAGTCTTACTGGTATTCCCACCCAGTGGTTACAATCCTTGTTTCACATATGTAGTTTTCTATCCTCCGCATGAGGAAAATTCCACCTGGGTATACATATGTACGTATGTACGTATGTACATATCAGGGAGCTGCAACGAGTAAACATGTTTTGCTAATACTCGAGTACTGATGCATACTCTGTTTGATTTATTCCGTTTGCTTCGAATATACGTATTGAACTTTTCGTCTCCAACTCAATGTTGACGAACAAGTTTCAATCACGAGTAATCGGTCCATACATGTTATCTTAGGAACGCCACCAATACCCAAAGTTTAATCTAGGGATGTCGGAAATATATCAAAATATCGATTTTTTTTGCAAAAATGGGCGATATTGATATTTTTTGAGATTATATTTCCGAAATTTTATGATTGGTCACTCTTAAACCAGAAAGCAAAGGAAAATGAAGTGAAGGAAAAAGTTTTAAAAAATGAGTTCGGCCAAGGAGTTTTATTCTATAAAACAAACAGAATTACTGCCTTTGTCTGAAGAAGACATTGAATATGGAGAACAGGACAAAATGGTCGGACTAAGTGTACAGGAAAGTTTCTTAGAGTTGCACAACAGGAGCATTGAGCTCCGAGGCTCTGGAGTCCAGAGTTCCGAAATAAAAGAAATGCAGCTTTTCTTCAGTATGCCGTTTTGTAGTTGGGAGACAAATCCTTTGTAATTCTGGATCTCACAAGTCTCAACTATGCCCATGCTAGCGAAGGTGGCATTAAGTTGCCTGATCACGCCTGGTAGTTCGATTTCATCTGAGCGGTTGGCTTCTGCCACAAAGTGTGTGGTTTGTGACTCACGCAGTCGCATGACAGACCAACATGTTACAGAACGAGTTTTTCTAAAATCTTTAAATAATAATTTGTTTTCCAATAAATAAGTAAAATCATTAACTATGTACATATATTAAATAAAATTGAAGACAAGCTGTGCTCTACCATATCCTTTATAATTTTGTTATTATTTATTTAGATTCTGTATGCTTAAAGTTAAAAACTTTAACTTTGTTTTTAAATTGCTGAACATGAAAAAATATCAAAAATACTCGATATATCTATATTTTTTTACGATATTTTAAAATATCATCGAATGATATCACAGGCAGACAAAAATTGACCTTTTTTCTTACGCAGAATAAAACCTGCAGATTGTGAAAGGTCTCTATATTGCTAGTATCACGTACCAATTTTGAGGAAATCGCGTTCAAAGTACCAAAAAGGGCCTATTTTGGCACTTTTTAAACGCTAATAGAACAGAAACTGCGCGTATACCAAAGTTTTCCCTTTAAAATTTAAGATGAATCCTGAATGTGGGACGTCAGGTTCAGCAGCTATATCGCTTTTTCTGAACTGATTTTTGACCCTATTTTTTGATATGTTGTAGCCCTGGAATTAAAAAAAAATTGTGGGTGACTCAGTTGTAAAATTGTTTCCTTACTGAGGTTTTTAACGTATAGCCGAGACTATTAGAAATGTCAGCAAATATCATCGATCCGATATTTTTTCAAATTCCAACAACCCTAGATTAAGTACAGTAGCCATACAAGAAAACGTTTCGCAGCGGAACAAAATGTTTAATCTTTTGAAGAGTGACCGCTGTATTCACTTGTTCGTCGGCATTTTTCGAGGACAAATGATGCGGGCATACTTTCTTGAAACCCGCTTAATTTAAAACTTAGGACATGTCTTACATTTAATGCTTTGTTTTGAAAAATATGTGTCCCCAAGCAAATGGCATGCATTCTAGCGGCGCAACCTCCACTGGACAGCTCCCAAATGTGATAATATAACAGCAATCTAGAACACCTGTACAAGAAAATCGCATATTTGAATGTGAGTTTTTATTAGCAAGGATGTGGATGAGCAAGCTCAGGCTTAATTATATCATATTTTGATTTTTATTATTCCTTTTCAGGTCCTCCCCTCATCTCCGCAATTAATATAATTGCCCAAATCCAAAAACGTTGTCTTGCCTCTGCCTTAATTTAATTATATAAACTGTATTTACTCTTATGAACTAAATTCTACGTTTCAACGCATTTTTGTGTATGGATCGATCCATAATTGAAATATATAAAGGAACTGCAAGAGACAGAGCGAGAGGCATAGGGTTGAGAACAGCCCATTGTATTAAATTTTTTATTCTTTATTGCACGCCCTTTGGAAATACCAAACGATAATCTCCTAACGCCACACAATTTTTTAGTATATTGTTTTCGTGCCTGGATACCGACCTTTAAACGGCCGCTCACGAACAGCTGTTCTCAACTATTTGCCTCTCGCTCTCTCTCACGGCTTAAAAACGGTGTTTTCTTGTCTGGATACTGTGCTTTAATCATACTCAAACACGTGTGATTTAAATGCTGAGCGGTGTTCGGTCACATTGTGTTCACGTAAAGTGAATTTGTGCACAAATATGTACATATGTATGTTCTTCACCATTCTTTTCCTGGAAATGTAATAAAAGAGAAGCTGATAGCTTAATATATTTAAATTCTATTTTCAAAAATGAAAATAAATTAAGCAATGAAATTAATCTAATATAAAATATATTTTATCTTTACAAGCTATTTATAAATTACAAATAGAAAAATTTGACATATAATCAAAATGTATAAAAACCTAAATACATTTTACAATGTAATATAGAAAAAATAAAATTACAATAATAATTATAATAAATACTACTTTCGCTTTATTTTCTCTTCAAGCACTGTTTAACATACACATACTGGCAAACAGAGCACATACTTTTGATGTGCATTGAACACATAAAAACTTTCTATCACACGTATCATAAAAGATTCACTCGAGTAAATAACAGATGATTAAAATCAAAACAGAATTATCGAGTAAAAATGCCTTGAATTCTGCCTTAACAACAGTTCAACGCATTGAATCGCTTCAAACGGTTTGATGCAAGCCGAAGCAGCCCATAGCTTGTAATTGATTGTGATTGCCGAGCGGAGAAGAGTTCGGGTAAAATCGAATCGCCTGGCGCTCGCAGTACTTGAGTTGAACCGAACTCGTTGCGTCTGATGATTTGAATTGATAAATTGCCTTTTAGGTATGAGTGTTTGCTCATACTTAATCATACTAGTTGCAGTTCTCTGGTACATATATTCGAGCAATCGATCTAGTCATGTCCGTCTGTCCGTCAGTTTCTACGCAAACTAGTTCCTCTGTTTTGAAACTATCTAAATGAAACTTTGCAGATAGTCTTCCATACATATCGACGCATTTCCGCGAAAGTATCCTATGTCGCTTTATTTTTTTGAAATTGAGATTTTAATGCAAAATTGTTAAGCACCTAGTGGTTGCGTTCACCAAAACAACATGATCACTGATCACTGATGGATTTCTATCGATAGTGCGTTTTAGCCCTAATTTTTAGCAAGATTTCATTCATCATGATCACCAAAAAAGGATCGCAAAAATAGTACGCTACCTTTTCGCGATACTGATGGATTATATCGACGAAGTATCGAAAAGAAAAATAGAAAAATAACGTAGCCAAAGGAAAAATAAATTATTATTAATGAAAGCAGTGGTCAGTCATTATAATTACTTAATTTTAATTTAATACCAGTAGTCTCTATGATTGATTTTGGACTGTTGGAGGCGTATCTTAATCGAATTTATAATAATAATAATATAACTTTTTTTAAGTCCGTGGGCGGCTTATTTTTACTTATCGTATTTTAATCAAATGTATATCATTTTTGAATCCTGTCTGAGCCCATGTGCGACTGCTATTTGAGTCGTATTTTAAACGAATTTATGTTATTTTTTAATCCTGTTTAAGCCCATCTGCGACTACTTTTCGAGTTGTATTTTAATCGAATTTATATTATTTTTTAATCCTATTTAAGCCCATATGCACCTACTTTTCGAGTCGTATTTTATTAATTTTTAAATGCTTTTTAAGCCCATATGTGACTTCTTTTGGGAGGCGTATTCTTATATTATTTTCCTTTTATGCGACACAAAACAAAATAAATATTCAAATTGTAGTGTAATATTTAATTAATATTTATTATTATATTATTTAACAGTATATTTTTCATAAAATAGCAAATAGTAGAAGTAGGAGTAAATAATTTAAATCGAAGTTTACATGTATTTGTTTATTTTAATTAAGGAATTTAATCATTGTTGTTCGTCCAATGGCATAAAATTTAATTCGTTGGTGCCGTCTCCTTCTTCTTCAAACACGTCGGCATCAGTCGGGGCCTCTGTTGGTTTCTGTCGTTTTGCTATCGCAGACACAAAACTGTCCTTCGCCAACAATATATTTTTTCTTGTCTCAATTGCACTGCTGACATTGTTTTTTTGTTTATTTAATTTACCTTTATGTAATAAACGCCTTAGCACTTCACGTTTTCACATAAAAAGGAGAACGTCAAATTAATGAACGTCAAGTTAAAATAAGTAAACGAAGAAGAATTAACGTTTGACACTTTTGTGCCGTTCGAATTAGTTTTACAACATTACAATAATCATATTTATATCCCCTTACATTTTTTTCCTGTTATTTCGTGAATCTTATTTTGCGTATATTTACGACTCATTTTCGAGCTATATTCAAGTTATTTTCGAGTCGCCGATAATTGGAACCTTTTTTATACCCTTGCAGGGTATTATAGTTTCAGTCAGAAGTTTGCAACGAAGTGAAGGAGACATCTCCGACCCTATAAAGTATATATATTCTTGATCAGCATCAACAGCCGAGTCGATCTGGCCATGTCCGTCTGTCCGTCTGTCCGTCTGTCCGTTTCTACGCAAACTAGTCCCTCAGTTTTAAAGCTATCTGAATGAAACTTTGCAGTTAGTCTTCTATATACTCTCACTCGTACATATGTCGGAACGGGCCGGATCGGACGACTATATCATATAGCTGCCATAGAAACGATCGGTAATATTTTCGAAAAAAAATTATAACTTTGTCAGTTTTCAACACAATTCCACCAAATTTGATATTTAGCTATTAATCATATTCTAGGATTTCGGTTTTAATTTCATGAAAATCTGACGACTATATCTTATAGCTGTCATAGGAACAATCAGGAAAATAATAAAAAAAAACAATAATTTTGCTGTTTTTTTCAACATATGTTCATTACATTTGGAATTTGGCCACTTTTTATTGTTTCAGAATTTTGTTTTTAATTTTATGAAAATCGAACGTCTATATCTTATAGATCGGACGACTATATCATATAGCTGCCATAGGAACAATCAGGAAAATAATAAAAAGGCA
>VNJQ01002185.1:0-15174 GCA_008042515.1 Drosophila truncata
CCGTCTGCCTTGGCTTGTAAAATATATATACATGTATATTTTAACATTTCTCTTATTATAATCCTTCATTGCATACCGTTAGGGTTGGGTGAATGGGGCCAACAGCCCACTTTCTCTTCGTTGAAACTGCAGGGGATCCTCTACTAGATGCGGTGGGGGTTGATGGTTGCGTGTGGCTATTACAGTGTTTTATAGCAAATAAAAAACGATTTTAATTACCCTCTAGCACACTTAAGTGCTTTCGTTATTTATTTACAAAACAATTGTGATCTTTTTGAAATTACCTAAAAAGGTGGGTTCCGAGTTGCAAAACTTTCTTAAAAATATATAAGACAATTAAGAGAGTACTGAAGATAAAAGTACAGATGATTAAGAATCAGGAATATACGTACATATATCGAAAGAATAGCTATAATCATAAGACTACTTCTTTAGTTACCATTATTTAAAATTTGACTAAAATTATTAGAAAACTTACTAGCAGATTATTTAACACAAAATAAATTTAATTAACCCAAAAGTTTTGATTTAAATAAGGCGGCACTGAGCAAGGAAATAAGAATTTATGGATGGAGAATTCTTTCTCCATCTTTTATATTCTGAGTTAGTTTACTCTTGAATAATACACAATACTGGTCCTTATTTTGTTTTATAAGAAAGTTATATGAAATATATTAGGCTAGTTTCTAGTTTCCTTATAACTTTAAGGTCTGAAAGCACTTCTAAATAAATATGTATTAAAGATATTAGGTCGCGGCAAATCAGAGCTTAGCAAAAGGAAGTAATTTTTATTTTTGAGCTCGAAATTAACCAATAAACATATTGGACACCGCTTCACCTGGTGACACAAGGTGCACAAGCCTCAACTCGATCCCCGCCCTCTCTGATGGAGGTCAAAGTTTCACCACCAGCGATGTCCGCTGGAAAACGGTTAATAAGTACAGCCACGAGTTCTTGGTTCAAATTAAAAGTTATTGAGGGAGGAGGAGGAGGTGATAAAGGCCAATGAGGCCAACCACACGGCCAGGGTACAACTTGGCTTATGGGCCTGCTGGCGGAAATTGTTACACGATGCTGGGATACGAGAATGGCAACTACAGCAGCAGTTATTGCCGCCTCGCCCGATGTCGTTATTTTGTCTTTTTTTTTTAAAAAATAAGATTCGAAAAGTTTATGCAGTTGGTTGTCACGAGGTGGTGGAAAATGAAGCCAAAGGAAGAGTACTCTCAACGACCTGCGTGCGATTCGTTGAAAGTGCCCTTTATGTAAATATCCAACAAGCGGCTGAAACCGGAAACCCGAAGAGCGCATTAATTCAATGCTTAATTCATTTCCTACCTCGGCTCAGGCTTGATTCTGGAATACCTTGAAAATATTCATACAAAAATATTCTTTCTTTTTTTTGGTCTTAAATATAAATAATATCCTTAATTTGAAATGTCTCAATAAGGAGTATTTTTCAAACTTTGTTTAGGTATTTCGATAACTTATACTACCAATGAACTCGTCAACCAGACTCCAGTTTAAAAATGTATTTCCAGATAAGAAGAATACTCAGCTCTTATTGTAGCACTGAATCTATGGGATCTATTTAATCTTGTTTATAACCGCAAACTATTTTATTTGTTTTGTAAATATTTCGAAAGAATGAGCATTACGAGCGGATGAGAAAATAGTCCTAAAAAAGGACGAATGCCAAGTGCAAACCAGCGGCAGGCACGAACTGAAGATGAAGTTTATTTTACGACCCTGGCACTCGAGCCAAGAAGGATCTAGGAGTCTGCCGCCAGATAATGTATCAGCCAAGTGAACATAAGAGAGGCATGGGCGCAGCTCCATTCCACACGTGTGTGTAATCAAATAATTTTCCAGAAATCGAGAAATTATTACGAGTAAATTTTTACAAATTCATTTTGCACTTTTGCCAGACCCACAACAACCCTCTCCCCGTAAGCGACTGAAAAACATAGGAAAAGTTACTCGCACTGCATGCAAAGTGGCCCAATCCTTCACCTCCCCACCCCGATCCCCTCCAGCCAGCAGGATGTGTGGATTTTCCGGCATTTTGGCGGCATGGCCCTTTTGTTTATTTCTTTGAGATGCGGCAACGAACAAATGGCCTGCCCCCCGTGCCGCCAGACTCCCCAGTTTTGATTGTGCAAACTTCTCGACTTCATTCTGCAGTTGCATTCCAAGGCAAATCGAGGGATCGAGGGGAGAGGCTGGAGAGCGGGTTGAGGGAGGACCAAATGGGGCTCCTCGAACACGTGTGGGAGCGTGGATCGTATCAATTGTGTGTGATGGTCAAAAGTCATTTCAACAGCACTAAATTATTATTATCTTTAAGAAGTTTCACATGCTCGACAATCATCCAAAATGGTCGGTCAACATTTGGGGCTGGGGTTCCGTGAGCCCGGACCACTGCAACCCAGAGTGCTATCATAAAGGATTCTTTGGATTTGTGTAATGGCATGGAATGTTTTGATGTTTGCCTAAAACTTTTCACTATTGCCCTCCACAGCGACTTTTTGGTTTATTCAAAAATTAAAAAATGGAACAAGAAGACTAGGATATTCTGGTTTTAATGCATGTGTTTACAGGTTCATGCTAATAATGTTTAAATAAATTAGAATAGTTTTGTAATTAGTGAGTTTTTAAATATTTGTGGTTGAATTGAATATATAGCAAGTTAATTTCAGAAACCAAGTTATTGAGCTCCCTTACATTCATATTTTCGTTACTTATAAAATTGAATAGTTATAACAATAATTCAGTTTTCCTTTGAAAAAGAGAGTATTGGCAAACAATTTTATATTTATTTTTATTTGGCTGCTTTGCTTTTTTTAAGGTTTCTGGACTCAGAGACAAACTGAAAAAGGGGAACTTTTTATTGAATTTACTACCATTTTCAAAGGTTTGTAATAAGTTTGTTTTTGCGCCAATCTTTATGAACCTTTTCCATGTTTTATAAATACTAAATGTTAAAATCTAAGCACAGTTGTATCTAATTACGCAACACGAAAAATATAAATAAGTTGAAATTAAGAAAGAGGGTAAGACAAGGGAATTCTCTTTCCTGTAATAGCAGTCGACTCTAAGTCGGACCAATTAAAACTCAAAACGAAATTTCAATTAGCGGCACTTAGCGTCAGCTGCCATAACCCAGCCAAAAAAGGGAATCCCCAAAAATTCCATCCAATAAGAACTAAATGACATTAGCGATTAAATTAGCTTGAGCGTCGTGAAAAAGTCAAGGAATACAAAGGCAAAAACCACAACCAAAGAAGGGACCTTTTCTACAAAAACCGTTTTCATTTGCAAATTGCGTGTGTTGTTTGTTTCGTGCAGCACTTTCCATTAGATTTTTACATTTCCACAGTTTCAATAGTTTTCTGACGCTATTTGGCTTAGTGATTTCCTTGCATTTAGTAATTACGTTAATTACGCTTTTCTTTTGCATTTAATTGAAATTGCAAATATGCAATTAAAATTGCTTAAAGTGCCGGCAAAGTCGTTTCGTGGTAAGCAACTTCGTGAAATTTTCTTTCTAATATTAATAAACTTGTATTGTTAGACAATTGTCTAATCCAGGAGTTGGTAAGCATTTAATTGGAATTAAATTCAGTAAATACCATTAAGTGTTGATTAACGGAAATGTCAGCCAATTTTAATCCTTTGTACTTAAATATAGAGAATATTTCTATCAATTTCTCTGGAAGCGTATATACAAATATATCTGAATATTTTACGGGATGCATCCGTCCTTCGTCTCGGCTTAGCCCAGTCGTATTTTTTCTGTAACAAATGTACTCTACTAATAAATTAATGGGGACACCGCACGAATGTTATCCGCTAGGTTAACTAAGATCCAACCGGGCCACCTTCACATCCACCGAATCCACCGGCCGCAGCAATTTCCTTTGTCAATATTCATTATAAGAGCACATACTTTCGGTCGCTTGACAAGCGTGGCCCGAGTCATAAAGTTGTCGAGAGAATGTCTCATAAAACGTGACGATAATCATAATTGATGCCGAGCCTAGTCCGAAACCGAGAATTGGGGTTTGTTGGTCCAACCAAATTGTAATTTAGTTTGTTAACTCATCCCACTCGCTAGCCTTCCTTGTTTACTCTGCTTGATTTTGGCCAAATTAAGGGTAAAATTGTTAATTAAAATTTGTGTGTGAGAGATCCCGGGATGAGAGGCCTCACCTCATGAAGGTAGTTCGGATGTTTGCCAAAGAGTGTATCTATTATCGGGCTTTGTATGTAGCAGCTGCAACAGATTTCCATTTTGGCTGCCAATAATAAATCAATGCAACATACGGCCATGTTGCAACCACCTTTGCCACGAGTGCTGTAAATTTTAAATCAATGCTGCAGACGGGGCGAAAGGCCAGCTTTTTTCAATTTACCTTCTAGCTAGATTATCCTTGCGGCTTCTTCTGGACCGTAAACCGACGTCTTCGGCTCCCAAGGGGCGGCTGAGCCTCCGCCCGCAATCCATTATTGTATTAATTAACAGGAACAGGATCACCAATCAGGCGCTTGATTAATGATGTCACTCGACATCGTAAATCTCGATTTGAACATGTGCAAATTTTACGATGCAAATAAATGGGGCGATGGTGGAACGCCTCGTTGACCAATCCCAGGATCTCCCCTATCCTCCGGCTGCAGTGGTCCTTGTCGCCTTGGCGTATGCCTTGTGTTTTGAACATAATCATACATTAGGGCCAAAGCAAAGGGGGGAACATTGGGGCGAAGTGCGAAAGGCGGGGGGCCTGCAATACATCCGGGTAGTCGGCCATCCTTCCTCAGTGGCCAAATTTAGGGCCAGAACGGGGACGGGGACGGGGACGGGGACGGGACTAACTCTGCATCGGCGGATGCACTAGGATGTGATTGTGTTGCCTTTCCCAACCGCCTGTTGATTCATAAGACGGCAATTTAAATGGAATTAATGTTTCGCTTGAGCAATTGCCATAAATTGCGTACCTCGGATTAAGTGTAATGTTCCTAGTAGCTTCCTCGTGTCGTGTCCGGATTAATATACCTTATTCAGTGAATCTGAACATATCATTTAATTATATGTGTATGGAAAATCACCTAAAAAATGCTTGTTTGTAATATTCAATTATTAAGAAAATCAAATGTAAGCATTTGTAAGGATTTGGGTTTTATTGTTTCTTTCATTATATTCATAGGGCTGGTTTCTACCTTCCCTGTAAAAATTGTATTATTAGATAAAGTCCCGGGTAACACAATTTGATTTGCTCTGGTGTAAATGTGAGAGCTAACTCTCTGTCCAATATTTATTTAGTTTATTATAAACTTTTATTCACTCGCTTCTTTATTTGTTAAAAAATATAATAAATATAAAAAATAGTTAATTATAATTATATTTGATTAAAATTGATTATGGGATTTGACGAGATTCCTTATTTATTTTAGTGGCTGGACAAAAACCGCCACTCTGCTAAAGTCCTATTGAATCATTCAACAAGGAGTATCATCAATATATTTGTTTTTTAGCAGGTTTTTAAGGTATATTGCCATTATTGTTTCCTCCATAGGATATTTCATTTTTAATGCTCTTCTCATGATGGTTTTTTGAATTATTTCAATTATCTTACGTAACTAGCCTCGCATATAAGAGCAACCATAGTTCATAAATACGATTGACTTTAAAAACAAGCTAGGTCAGAGACTAGCAGTGGTAATACCCAGTTATACATTTTTGAATGCATAATAATTTTAAAAATAAACAACAAAATAATAATTTCCTTACGCTTTCTTTTTATATTTATATTCCAATCACTCATGAATCTATTTGACTGCGTGTTTGGTAGCGTAATCGACCGTGTGACCACGCGCAGTTTGTGTTTTCCAAATGTTAATGGCATACAGAAGCATTCGTGGAAAATTGTAGAATTTTGATTTCGCAAAACGGTTGGCGCGCCGTTTGATCAATAAAGCAAAGTGGTTGCAGTCCGAAAATGGTCGCCGCTCTGGAGGGCGGAATGGAGTGGGCAGACACCGCAGGTACATCTAATCTCATGTAGCCGCGATTATAAATTGTTGCGTACTTCATTTCGGCCAGAATAATAACATGAGTAATTAATTTAATGTGCCAGCCGTAAAACCACAACAACGTGGCGGTGCTGGTGGGGTTAGGGTTGGGGTGATGGAAAAGGGGCCACGGAGTGGGGGCTAATAGGATGCAGGAATTTCGCAGTGGCTACTTGGGTGCAGCACATTGCGTAACAAATGAACTAATGTTTATTGGAATTGTCGCGTAAATTACAATGCATTGGCAATGCCGAAATCTAGGCAGGGCCAGCTGCATTTAAAATCTGACAAATGGTTGAAATTATTTTGGTCGCGGTCGCTCTGGCTCTCCACGAGCCACCCATAGTCCTGGTGGGTAGGTTCCTGAACCGTAGCATTCGAAATGGAATGTATATTTAATTCGCCAACGCTTGGGGTACCTGTATGAACAGTTGCCTCCGTCTCGATTCGGAGTAAAAGTCGATCCCACTTGTTGGCTACCGCTGCGTTTTTGTGCCCCCATTAATTTAATTATTTTTACTATTGTTCGTTCGAATGTTCCTTGAAATAAATTCGTCCCTAGTTTATGGTGCGTGTTTAAATGGATGAGTGCGGCAGAACATTAATTTCATTATTTGAATGTCGCATCCGGCAAAGGAAAATGCATGGTAGGGGTATGGGCTCTCGCAGCGAGGCTAATAAATACTGGTACAATGGCTCCAGTGAACAATTTTTTACGTATTTTATACACAATTTGCTAATTCAATTGATATGTATGCCGGGGATAGTTTTGTACTGATATTTCCTTACCTCCCAGAAACTACACTATCGCTTTTAATTATTATATTGTGTTTTTAAAACGTATTCATTTATTTTAATATATAAATATTAATATAAATTTTATATTTAAATTTAAAACAAAACAGAAGGCAAATTATGAAAAGTTTAAAGTTTTTCTTAAATGACTTTTGTGTCTCTTTCACGACACAATGACTTTTTAATTTAAGGTTGTTGATAACTTAATGGCTTATACCAACTGAAACGATATATGTATATTTACTATAAAATGAAGAAATAAAGTATGTACTATTTAATCAATCAAAAGTATTCTTGACCTCTGCTTTTGGGACAAATATTCATTTTATTTTATCCTTCACATGAGGATTCTCGATGCCTTTCGTTTGTGCTTTATGATCGCTTCGACGCCCTTTCTCTTGGCTTAAATAAGTTGCAAACACCACATACAGCGTGTATTCAATAAAATGATTTGTGTGATACATAAAAAATACGCATTCCGAAATGGCGTTCGGTATTTATGTACCAGCACATTGCAGCTGGTCTGCTCAAGGACCACTCTCCAATCCGGTCCTCCGGCGACCCTCTGGGAGCGCCGGAATACATAGGATAGGGAGTTGCACCGACATTTTCCAACACTTTAGCGCAAACAATTTATGACTGCTTTTTTCAGCTGCAGGTATGCGCTTTTCCGGCCAAGCACTTAATTGATGTTGTGTCGCGTAAATTATAAACAAAACAAAAATTAAAGTGGACTCCATGGTGCTTCTTGGCGCTGGCTTTGCCGTTGGCGCTTCGGAAGATGCGGTGCCGGATGCGGAAATGCTTTCATTGCAAGTGGTGGTGAAGGGTCTCCCATAAAAAAGCCAACGCACCCACTAGCTTCGGACATCGCAGGAGGGACACACACGTTGCCCGCTGCCCGCAGATCCGCCCTCGCCAGCGGACGTCCTGCGCCATCGCCTCGCATCCCCTCCTGAACAAGAGGCTAAGCAGGCCGCCGTGAGTGAGGTCAAGCACGAAAGTGGTGCTACCTCCAACCGGATGTCCATCTGACTTCTATAAGCCCCCTTGCACTCCACCTTTCTCTTTGCCTAGGAGTTACCACCATATTTTTTGCGCATACATTTTCACCATTTTGCATCACGAGAAGTGTAGAAGAGGTAGTAGGAGCTGCCTTGTGATCGCGTGAAGTTGCCATGTGTGTTTAAAGGATAAAGATATATATTTTTATCAACGAGGATATATATATATATTTTTTTTTATCTGACGCCTGTCTTTTGAAAAAATTTCGTACATGGAAACGCTATTTATAATTTTTTTTTATAAAAATAAAATATTGTAATTATAAAAAAACAAGAACTAGAGTCTCGAAGAATTGTTGTTTAATTTATACAGCTTACCCACTTCATGATTTGAAAACTGCCATCTTGTTCGGTAGAGCTTACAAATTAATCAATTGATATTACCCAGAAGTGCAGCTTTCGATTCGTTTAACTTGAAACCCACTCGTATGTATGTATACCTTTCCAGATCTGAAAAAACGATTAAATTTAACTGGGCGATGAGTTAAACTCGGAAATCAGAAATTATATGCCGTGCAGAGGACGACTGCCAGTGGAGGACAGACATAAAACAAAGGCAAAGAAGCGGGGAGATCCAGGCAAAAGGTGGTGGGTGATGCGAATGGAACTGAAGCTGCTGGATCCGTGTAAGGGCATTTAACTGCTGGGCTGCGACTACTCAAAATCTGTGCGTCTGCACGCATTACATACGAAATACGAGACTCGTTGGGCAATTGCAGTTCATTGTTATTTAATATGTCGCCCAGGCAGTGAATGGACGAGCGGAAGGAGCGTTCGGAGGGGACGGAACGACAACGAGAACACGGGTGGGAAATTATACTTTATGTGGCCAGGACACTGAATTGCAGGATACGGAGCCAAACAGAAGCAGACGGCATGACACTGATTGCGATATAAACGATTGTCAACGTATCCAAGTGGATTATTACCTCATGCCAATTATCATATCAACGATACACAGGCGCAGGACTCGGAAAATGGCCATATACCCACACTGGCGCACACTCGAAATCGCAGGACAAGCCAGGACATGCCAGGACATACCACATTGGCTGACGAGTGGCGGGCGGAAGGGGGTCAAGGTAATGAACCAAGCCTGGCACCCAACACCCAACACACCCAGCGCCCACACACTTGACGAGGCGTTGATGGTGTCGGCATCTGGTAGTTCGTCTCCCCGCCACCTCCACTGCTCTCGCTCAGCCTCCCTTCGGTCCTTGCCAAATTGCATGTACAATTTTAAATGGATTTTGATTGTTTATGACAATTCGACGAGCTGACTGGCCAGTCCGCTGCTGGCCACTGATAATACGGCATTTAAATGATGAAGAGCCGCTCCCACCTGGCCACTCCACAAGCCACAGCTTGTAGCCAAACCAATGCAATTTGCGAAATTAAGCTCTGGCATTTTCACAGAGGCTTTAAGGGGGAAGTGGTTGTAAATAAGCTTGAATATTTCGATCCTATAACCTTGCAAATAATATATTTTGTAATTGTAAATTTTAGGATGTGATCTAAGGAACATTTTCTAAAAACTTTCTCATTCGAAATTTCTTCTTTCATTTTAAAATTTGCATATCTGCATGTATTATATTCTTAAATTTAATTTAGCTACGAATAATGGTATAAATAAGGACCAAGACTAGAGTGTGTTTAGGGTTCTAAATATGTTTGAACGTTAAATATTAAATTCAAAAAAATCAGGAATATTGCTTTGTTTTTGTACTCAAATTCAATAGTTTTTATTAAGGAATAATAAAAATATCTTTAAGCTTATAGGAACTATTTCATTGAAGGGTTAGCATGCTCAATTATGGCACATGGATACGTAGAGTCTGTGTATGGATGGGAAAATGCGGTAAGGAGCGATATGTCCTAAGGCCGCAGACAGTGAGCACCAAGATATTTGAGCAAAGAATGCTAAAATCTACCGAAAGCTCACGATCCAACATTCTTCTAAGATCCAAGAGATTCTACGGATACACCTTTGTGGCTGGCAGTCTTTGTGGTGCCGGCATCTGGGCTGTCTACGAGCTGGGAAAGCCCGTGGTGGACCACCGTGGTCCCGTCGATGATGAGTACAGTGAGCTGCCGTGGTTTCGTCAGTACGTGATGAGGATGTGGCACTCGGTTCAGTATTACAAGAAGATGTTGCAAGCACCCGTGACAACGAAGCTGCTGCCGGATATCTTGCCTGCTCCTTACATACAGCCTCCGTATACGTTGGTGCTGGAGATAACGGATGTGCTGGTTCACCCGGACTGGACATATAAGACTGGTTGGCGGTTTAAAAAGCGTCCGGGCGTTGACTACTTCCTGCAGCAGTGCAGCAAGAACTTTGAGATTGTGATTTACACTTCAGAGCAGGGCATGACAGCCTTCCTCCTCATAGATGCCTTAGATCCTTATGGTTACACCACTTACCGCTTGGTGCGAGGAGCCACGAAATTTGTGGAGCGGCAGCACATTAAGGACCTCGACTATCTCAATCGGGATCTGAGTCATGTTATTGTGGTGGACTGCGATCGAAAGACGACTCCCCAGCATCCGGACAACGTTTTTATGATGACCAGATGGCTGGGCAACGATGACGATGTGCAGCTCTTCGACCTGACGGCTTTCCTCCAACTGGTGGCAGAGCACCAAGTGCCCGACGTGCGCGAAGTTCTGCATTATTACAACCAGTTTGATGATCCCATTGAGCAGTTCAAGGAGAATCAGCGGAGGCTGCAGGAAGAAAACCGAGAGAGCATTGCAACGACTTCTAGCAGTCAGGGAATGTGGTCATTCGCGCTGATGGGACGGTCCTGGCGAGGCTCTTAGAACTAGAAAATCTGTATCTTCCGATTCTTTACTTCCGGCCAAATATTCTTAGCATCAAGGCAGATTAAAATGTAGGACTATAACTAAAACACTTCTTTTACAATCAGATTAGGCGTCCATTTTTAAATAAAATTTGTAACCAAGTAATAATTTAACCCAGTAAAACCTTCTTCGAGTTTTTATTTCCTTAAGTTTGTATCAAAAAATTCAATTTTAATGAAGGAAATTTAATAAAGAGATTAAAGTTATATTTGTCGCTTTTATCAATACATAATCTTTCCATGAAATACAAAATAAAACCGTCAGTAAAAAATACTGTAAGAAAGATCTAAATTATTTATTTTAAACTGATTTTATTTTGCACAAGTCCTAGCTTATCTCTAGAGCTAGGCGTGGTTGGGAGGCCATCTGGTAATCCGATCAGGATTATCCTTTTAAGAGCGAAGAAGAGATCCCACGTTTCCGTTAGGACACATCCTTAAAGATATGCTACAAAAGCTAAACAGACGTCATGTTCATACATTCTGACAGAAAAGATTCCGAATTTTTCAAGACTTTCTCCGAAAATATAAAATTCAAAATAATCAAGTTTTTCGAAATAATATTTAGCTTCTTCTACACCGCAGTTCCTATCATCGTATTAACAGATTTTCACAAGTGGTTTTTCCCCGATTCAATTGTACACAATCCGGGCAGGTGGGAAAAACCATTTTCTTTTCGGGGTCTCTGGGGCGTCGCATGCAAATCTACTTTATGCCTTGGGGCTGGGGAGAAGTAGAAAGTTATGCAAGCACTCTGGATAGCGTGTGCCCGGCGCTTAAATCGCTGAAAACCGCATACGTTACGGGAATTGTTGGGGAAGCTGGCCGAAGATTTCCGGGGAGGAGCACATGCGAATTAAATTTTTAACAAGCAAGGGTCTCAGCGCCTTCTTTACATTCAGTCTTGACATTTTGCGACGGGTGGACCTGATGGAATCGCGCGGGTCGACCTCCGGCTTACCTCGGTTGTTGAAAAACTAATTTTGATTTTAATTAAATATTTATGACGCCAGGAGAGGGCCGCAGCGGCAGCATTTTATAGGGAAGCGAGGAAATTCTCTAATAAAATAAGCAAATATCTGGCAAATAACTTCTGCTTATCAGTCAGATGGGCCAGGCGGCGGTGAGAAAATTAGAGAATTATCCCCAGAGACTCGCAGACTCAGGTTGCGTGCCTAATTCGAGAACGGAATGGAACCCATTCCTGCTGCCCCTTCTCCCGGGTTAACTATGACCTTACCTATGGCCCAAAACGGACTGGGGGTTGGGAGTGCTGCTGGCCAATGGCTCGTTTATTCGATCAAAAGTTACGAGCTCATCTTAGATTGGACATTAAATGAACACTAAAATATTTTCCATCTGCACGCAGGTCCCGAAAAGGCCGAAAGCTGGGTTGGAACAAGCGAAATAAATGTCATGAAAGAACTCATTGACAGGCACATAAGGACACTGGTTTTATGGTCCACAGATATGACCAAAATATATGATTACCATGTGTCCGGCAGCATGCAAGCTCGTAAATAGGCATTTTCCCTGCTTTAGTTTTCATGGACACATCATGGACACCCATCTCCCCCTGTCCACCAACCCGGCCCAGGACATCTCCAGTGGCGACTATTTTCTCTTTTATTTGTGCCCTCCCCATCCTTGTTTTTTTAACCTTCTTTCGCTGGTTATTTAGCAAGTGATCCAGGTGGGACTGCCAAAGATAGTCACATGGCTCAGTCGTAAAAATCAAAATAAAATTAAACTTATGCGTGATGTTTGGGTCACCGTTCTCATTGGATTTCTCTGGTCCATTCTATATGCTATTCTCGGGGTCACTTGTACACAAGACCAATGATAAGTTTTGCATTTAAATGGAATTCACTGAAAGGCAGCAGGTTGACTGCAATTGGAATGGGTTTATATCTTCTGTTAGAATATTATATATTCAATAAAAATTTCCCAACGTAGTGAGCAAATATCTCCGAAAATAACACAGGCCGACAAAAATGGGCCTATTTTTCTTACGGAGAATAAAACTTGCAGATTGTGAAAGATCTTGGTCAAAAATGGCCAATTTTGGCACTTTTCAAATGCTAATAAAACAGAAACCGCGCGTATACCAAAGTTGAAATTGGCCTTAAATGAAAGCCTAATCTTTTCCCTAAAAAATTTAAGATTAAGATTAGCAATAAAACTAAAAAGTAAATACAGCAAAATGTAATATCGAAACTATTTTTTACCATGAAAATAAATCATCGCAATAATTATTTCGTTACAGGTGTTTTGTGCTTAAAGATAACTTACACGATACATACATATCATACATTAATGCTGCAGATATTATTTAAAATATTGGGCAGAAATCTTGAAGATGTAAAGTTTTTTTGCTTAATGCACGGCTGCCTAATGAAAGACTCATTTCTGTTGGATTTGTACTGGGTACCTAATGGTTAAGTAAAATCATTTGAATCTTTCTTATTCAGAAAATAACGAAAACATCCGTCTATTATGCTAAACAGCTCACAGGCAAACCTTAATATTAGTAAATATTTAAATTTTTCCGAGCATCCCGAAATTATTTCTAGTTAAAAATATTTACCTGGTTTGATCGTTCCTTACACAACCAAGACCTTTAAGAATAATAATATAATTAATAGAATTCTTTGGTTTTTCCCAGTTACAGAGATACACTGAAAGTAATAGCTGATATCCCCATATCCCTTACTAATACAGGGTAAACAATGTGCTCTATTTTTCGATTTATGGAAACCAGATTGAGTCTGACATTTGCTTGCAAATTAGGCAATGAAATCGTTGCAATGCCGGACAACGGTTACTCTATCGCGTGTCAAGGATCTACTAAATAGCTCCGATGGCTTCAACTTCTCCAGGACATGGCTAGTGGGAGCTGTGAATTATGCCCCCAGCTGGTCCCGAGCCTCTTCATTTTGGTATAAATTCAACATTTATGTAGTCGCAGAGCCCTGAGTGTATGCTGATTTCATCTCATCTCGTTCAGGCGTTACGTGAGCTGATTACGTTAGTCACGCGCGATTGCAAAGGGGCGGAATGTGTCGGTGGGAGAGTGTTTTGGCCGTAATGAACGGTGCTGCCAGCTACCAGATGCCAAACAAAATGGCTATTTCTTTTATGGTTAGAAAAAGAATTCAGATTTCCACTCTGTTACTCCTTGTATTGAATTGGACAAAAGACTTTTTATATGAAAATATTGCAAATAAATCGTTTAACGTAAATTAGGAATAATATTAAAAGGATCCCTTTTATGGCATATGTAGAAAAGCATTTGTACATACGATATTCGCCACAAAGCTTTAGTTTTGATCAAAGATTACAGTATTTATTAATTGAATAGCATAGCCAGAATTTTTTAAAGATAGGAAATTCTGTGCAGAAGCAAAAACAAATTAGATATTTTTTATATCTGATCTGATCATCAATTACTGCTAATAAAAGTGGAATGTTACAAATGTAAAATTATTAAAAATTAGTATAATTATAATTAAATTAAACTACAAATCCATTTTAAGGCCTATTAAACATGTTGTAGTTTAATTTTTCCATTTTAAATAAAGATTGTTAAGCAGTCCAGAAAACTTGTGTTTTTTTTACGAATAAAAAATTAAAGTTTATTACTGAGACTAGAGATTTCCAACATTTAGCTACTAGGTTTTTTAATAAAATTTATTCAGAAAAGTATGCACGCAAAAATAAACAAAATGTATTCCTTTTCAAACAAATTTTCCCGCCAAAACGAAGCGTGGTTTCGAAAACCCCGCAGCACTGGTCACAATGGCGACGGCTCCTTCATTGACTATTGACTCCGGCTCATTTCAGTCCGGATTCAGTTGCTTAGCAGCCAAGTGAAACTGTGGCAAGTGGCGACTTCTTGCCGGATTTTATGACTCTGGCGAGGATGACGGGCAGTGGATGGCAGCAGTGTTGGGTCTATGAGTTCCACTATATGATTTTGCATTATTTGTCCATTCCCCAGCCTTTGTGGTTCCCCGCTCCGCTTTCGTCCTTTGGCTGCCATAAAAAGTCAATGCATGCGAAATTTTTCGTGACACGCTCAAACTAGTCCCCGAGAATTCAGGATTCGCTCTCTCGACCATTTTCAGTTGGTTATTTGTTTATTCATCGAATGGGGCGAATCGTAAAAATTATGTTGATGACTCATCAGTAAAGGACATTTATTTTATTGCCGGTCGTCCTTTGTCACCTTTGTGGCTGTGAGCACATCTTCAATTATGACCCCAGTTGATTCCAATTCCACTTGATGCCAGGACTTTGAATGAGTTTCGATTTGTATTATTAATGATTTCGTAACTTTTCAAAGGATGCAGCTAGCATTATTCACTTGACCTCCTACT
>VNJQ01002189.1:0-28909 GCA_008042515.1 Drosophila truncata
AGAATATATATACTTTATAGGGTCGGATATGTCTCCTTCACTGCGTTGCACACTTTTGACCAAAATTATAATACCCTCTGCAAGGGTATAAAAAAACACACAAATACCCTTCACTGTTTACAGAGTTTGAAGGGTTTGTTGTTGATTAGGTTCATAGATAAGATTAAAATAGAGGGAATAGGCGGTAAAAATGCATTTATACTGATTAAATATTGTTTTTATAGTTGGTTTAATTCATTTAATTTCGAAATTATTTGTTCTAGAATGTTCCCTGATCCCTAGGGTCTTAGTAAACCTATAATACAGCTAGATTCCTCTCATAAGAGACTATAAAACTTTTCACTAAAGCACTTCAAACAGACGTTTATATTACAAATTTAGATTGTAAAGCCAATGAGTGTAATAAAGAGCAGCTCCCACCTCTGTGATAGCTTATTGCAAAGAGCAGGCAACCAAGAGAGATAGAATTATTTGGGTTTCCAACTGCACCCATTCTCTCACAGTTCCTATCGCTATTGGAAAGGCCCATCCCCCAGAGAGCATAGCCTATAAAAGCGCTTTATTCTCGGACAATTCTATTCATTTACACCGTACACCGAACGGATCAATATGTCGGGATCTCTGCCAGCCACCTTTGTCAAGGGCTTCCACGATGAGGAGCAGGTGCGTCGCTTGGAGTACCGGGTTCTGGGCAAGACCGGCCTGCGAGTCTCCAAAATAGCTCTCGGAGGCGCCACTCTGTCCAATCTCTACTCCAATGACTTTGATCGTGAGGAGGGCATCCGTATGGTGCACGAAGCCATCAAATCCGGGATCAACTACATAGACACTGCTCCCTTATACGGCAAGTCGGAGGAGCTGCTCGGCCAGGCACTGAAGGATGTGCCACGGGAGGCGTACTACATTGCCACCAAGGTGGCGCGCTACGAAATGGATCCGAAAAAGATGTTCAACTACACCGCCGAAAAGGCGAGGGAGAGCGTGAAGCGAAGCCTTAAGCTTCTCGGCCTAGACAGAGTGGATATCCTGCAGGTGGGTTTTCGGTATGAAAATGGTTTAGAATTGCTTTGAAGGAATGGAATTCCCTTTGCAGGTTCACGATGTGGATGCCGCACCCAGCCTGGATATGGTTTTAAACGAAACCATTCCCGTCCTGGAGGAGTACGTGAAGGCGGGAAAGGCTCGCTTCATTGGTATCACTGCCTACGACGTGGACATTCTGAAAGAGTGCGCCGTGCGTGCCAAGGGTCGTGTCCAAGTAGTGCTCAACTATGGCCGCTATACTTTGCTGGACAACACCCTGCTGCGTTACATGAAAGACTTTGAGGAGCTTGGCGTAGGCATCATCTGTGCCGCCGCCCACTCACTGGGCCTGTTGAGCAACGCCGGACCTCAGCCCTGGCATCCGGGCAGTACGGAACTGCAGGATGTGGGAAAACGCGGCGCCCAGATTTGCCGGGACAACGGCGTGGAGCTAGGCAAGCTGGCCATGTATTACACCATGCAGCTGGAGGGAGCGGCCACCTTCCTCATTGGCATCCCCAACCGGGAGCTGTTGCGGATCAACCTGGCGGCAGTCCGCGACGGCCTTACCCCCAAAGAGCAGGAAGTGCTGAAGTCTCTGCTCGAAAAGTAAGTCTGCAGCCCGAACAGGGAACTGTGCAAGTCGGACTGTCGGATTTGGTGTTAGCAATTGCATCACGGGCACGAACTTGGCCTCGGCCTGGCCAAACTGGTTGCTGGACACCCGATCCAGTCCAGTCCAATCTCCACTCAAGTCCACTATACAAGTCTTTCTATTTCTGTCTTTCTGTTGCAGTGTTTTTACTAAATCCTACAGCTGGGGCTCCACTTTATCCACGGTTAATAAGTTCAATTGAATGGTGATCGGAACAGACAACCATATCCAACATTGTCAACTCAAGTTCAGCTCTACATAAACGGAGGAAACGCTATCGGAAAAAGCAGGAAGTTCGGATTTATCCAAGCTTCTTACTCGTATATTTAAATCTTATAAACTAATGGATTAAATAAAAATGTTAATACCAAACAAGTGGCTTTTCTTGAATTTAATGTCAGGGAAGCGAAGCTAAAAGTCTTGAGTAAATTGTTACCAAACTAATAAGTTATTTTGTGAGGCAATTTAATTAATTTAAAAAACCACAATCTCCCAAGCAGATTTTTAATGATAGACTTGGCAATAAGTATAAATTTATTCCTCGAAAAAATAATAAAGATATAAAGCAATAATATATGTATATTTAAAGTAAAGTAAAACAACTTTTGCAATAAAATAATATAAAATATATTTGTTTGCCTATTTACACAATACACTAATTGTACGTCACTTGATTTTCATTTTCAAGATAAGCTTACAGGTTCAGCTGTCGATCGGATTCATTTCTCAGTTTATGCAAACTTATTTATACTAATAAACTCAATCACACACCTACATCTTACGTAATATCACACGCATATAGTATTTTCAGCTTTATTTTTATTTGTTGGAATTTTTTGTTGACATAAAACACTGACCGCAGCCGGCTTAATTTACTTGTTAAATTGCATTTGTTTGTATTGAGATAAGTAGAGAGAGAGCTACAAACAATTGAGAGAAGAAAAGCTACAAAAGAGTGTAGAATTCTTTCCAAAGCGTCTTCTTTCCAAGTAGCTCTCTTCAACAACACCCTTGCTCTCTTATATTGGCCTTTGATCAGTTTGTTGACAAACAAATAGAATTCAATATGTTTATTTTTTAAGTAGGAAGATTAGATCTGCTATATGTATTATTTATCGCCTGGTAAAAAAACTTTTGAATCCGCTCCTGTGCTCGCTCTTCCCGACTCGCTGATAAATTAACGTTCTCTGATCTACCGAATATAAGCTAAATGTATTGCAATCTGTAGCCAGTACTTCTTTGACAGTCTATTGAATTTCAACAGAGTGCGAAATAAATCGAGATTATCAAAAATGTCTGGAGTATTGCCGGCTACCTACGTAAAGGGATTCCACGACGAGACGAAGGTGCGTGGCACGGAATATCGCAAGCTCGGAAAGACCGGCCTGGAAGTCTCGAAAGTCTCTTTCGGAGGCGGGGCTCTCTGTGCCAACTACGGGTAAGAGAACAGAAGAAGAACATCTCTTAAATTTAATTAAAACTTCAACAGTCCAACGCTGAAAAAAAATATACGAAACATATTTAATTCATATTCTAAGATTTAATAAATATAATTAAATTATAAAAGTTAAGTTTTAATATTTGAATTTAATTAAAAATATATAATATTAATAATATTTCCCAATGCTCCATACTTCCATAACCTTGAATTTAATATTAGGATCGTCTTTTTCTCACATATATCCTTAGATACGCTAATTCCTATTTCTATAAAAGTCACAAATATAGATTAATACATCTTTTCTTAACCCCCTTATTAGCTTTGAGTTGGAAGAAGGCATCAAGACTGTCCACGAAGCTCTCAAATCGGGCATCAACTACATCGACACAGCTCCCTGGTATGGCCAGGGTCGCTCCGAGGAGGTGCTCGGTCTGGCGCTCAAGGATGTGCCCCGAGAATCTTACTATATCGCCACCAAGGTGGCACGCTATGAGCTAGACTACGAACACATGTTCGATTTCAGTGCCAAAAAGACCCGCGAGAGCGTGGAGAAGAGCCTGAAACTCTTGGGTCTTGACTACGTTGATGTTATCCAGATCCATGACATCGAGTTCGCCCCGAACTTGGATATTGTCATCAACGAGACGCTGCCCACGCTGGAACATCTCGTCAAGGAGGGCAAGGCGCGATTTATTGGCGTTTCCGCCTATCCAATTTCGGTGCTCAATGAGTGCCTAAGCCGGGCGGCGGGAAGATTCGATGTAAATAAAATATTAAATTCATTATTCCTTATTATAATTAAATTAAAACAATTATTTACTAAAATCTTGCAGACTGTTCTCACTTATGCCCGGTACACTTTGATAGATAACACGCTCCTGGAGTACCTGGACTTCTTCAAGTCCCAGAACCTGGGCGTTATCTGTGCCGCTGCTCACGCTCTCGGACTGCTGACCAACGGCGGGCCCCAGCCATGGCATCCAGCCAGTGAGGAGCAGAAGGCCATCGCCCGTAAAGCATCAGAGGTGTGCCGGGAACGAGGCGTCGAGCTGGGTAAGCTGGCCATGTTCCACACGATGCAGGGATGTCCGGAGGTAAGCACCTTCCTCACGGGCATGCAGACGCGCCAACTGCTGCGGATTAATTTGGAGGCCGCTCAGCTTGGATTAAGCGATAAGGAGCAGGAAGTGCTGCGGTATCTGGGAGAAAGGTGAGTGTGCGACTCGGAAGTTGGCCAAAAAGCGGCACAGCGAAAATTGTGCAACTCGGATACAATGTTACCATTACATCACTACCACTTCCCTGCGGTTGGGGGTCCATACCACTATGTGTGCATGATCATTGTCAATCTTGGCCATCGGTGCAGTAGGCACCGCCAGACGACTGCCTCTTCCACCGTCCGTCGATTACTGGCCACTTCCCACTGCTGGTGGTTGAACTTGTTGGTCTCTCCACTGGTTTTCGTTCCCATTCGTATTCCCTCCTGCAGCTGAGCTTCGTGCTCCACAGGCCTTTCGAGTATTTACTGCGATTTTCCACCATTTTCCTCCATACCTATCTGTTTGGCTAATTTTCACGATCCTCGCTATTACTAAAAGCATTATGTAAATTTTGTATTTTCAGTGTTTTGACCAAACCTTTCAATTGGGAGGGTAACGAACTAAAGGTATACTGGGCAGCCATCAAGAAGAATTAATCATTTTTAAAAAATTTTACCATTTATATTTTATACACTTAAAAATAGAGAGTTTTATACTTCAAATTTGTGTGTCCTTCCTTTAACCTGTGGGACCTCTGAAGTTGGTTTTATATTGCCCTAGAAATGAACTTGAGATAGTTTACTTTCGAAAAAGGAAGCTGATAAACTAGCTTAATCAGTTGCAGATAGAAAAAACAAAAGTAATAATCGATAAGCGGAGAGCACTTGACTAAAATGTGACATAAATTATGGGGAAGGTAAGTTACGTTCTTGAGTTAGTGATTAAATTGATAATATAAGTATATTTTAGTAAAGAATAATATCTATAGACAGATAAAGAGTTCCTTAAATGAACTTCCTTTAGATATTGTCTTTATATGTTTCTTTAGATTTCTTAAATACAAATGTACTTATAAATAGTTCTTATTATAACTCAAATTATGAACTCAAAACTTAAAAGAAAACCAACATAAATTTTTTAATTAAACTTATAACTAATGATACATTTTATTGTTGCGAAAAAATAGTATTGTTTAATAATAAAACACCCATAAAAAACATTAAAGCCAGGTATGGGAATGCGCAGACTTTGGAGATCCATAACAACTTAATCATGTCCAGCTGAGTTTCCACGAAGCTTTCGGGGTAAGTGCTTTTTTTGGCCACTTCCACCTTTCGCTAGGCATGGCCAGGCCCGAAACACTAACTAATTACGCTTTAATTAACGCAATAAATGAAAAACAAAAGATGTAAATAGAGACACAAAGGCAGCACGGGAAAGCAAACAAAAAACCGCAAGGAAAACCATTTCACAAAATTATTAAATTTGTTGCATGAAGGAGAACCGAATCGAGGCGAGACGAGACGAAGCGAGAGTCGCAAAAACGGGGAAGTTTAATAACATTTTGAATAATGAACGGCAAACAAAAATAAAAACAAAAGCAAAAAAAAAATGATTGGTTGAATGCAGCGCTAAAAATGCGAAACGAATGCACCGAGCAGAAATCCACATGCCACACGCGAAAAGCGGAAATGTCTTTGGAGCGAGATGCCGCATTTTGTTTTCCTTAAACTGACGCTTTAAAATAATGTTTCCATACCCTGTCAGGAGGTGTTATGGTTTTTTTAAATAGCTCCCTTTAATTAAAATGAATTTAATTATTATGTTGGAACCAACAGCAGTATTATTGTATTTGGTTCTTTAAAAACAATCATCTCAAATTGTTCTCAGCATTGTAAATGTGTTCTATAGATTGGTTAGTTGAGAATCAATTAAAAATTTAATTATTTCCTTAATTATTAGTAGATCTAAATATACATTTTTATGACTTATAGTTAAAATAAACTCCAAACTGACATTACAATCAAAAATTAAATTGTTTTAATCAGTATTTCAGAATATTTTATTAAACTTTGAAACTTATTGCAATTTAAAAATATTATGATCATATTTCTTTGGCCCTGAACATAATTTAAAGGATATCTAACGCTTCGATCCCCCATACCTGTCTTCTCTTATGTTTTTATTTGGCTTTTTCGCTTGGCAAAGCCAATAAATTTTCATCTTATCACGAGTGCAATACAATTAAATATTTTTATGCTCAACTATTGACCAGATTCTCACTCCTTCTCTTTCTCTGGAGCTCGTCGCTCTGTCTTTCTTCTCTTAGGCCGTCTCTTTCGTTCGCCAGCTGACCATCTCTTTCTCTGAGTTTTCAAGCCGCGCTTATATGCGCTGCGCAGCCGCAGACGCTTCGTCAGTTCAAATCTTGGCTAGCAGCTGTTTAGACGTGTTCGGGAATCCAGAGAATCGTGGCTCCTAAATCTACAATTTGTGTTGAGTAATACTGTAGAGTGCAACATGTCGGGATTACAGAATGGCGTTCTCCTCTTGATGGCCTGCAACTTATTGCTGGTCGTCTACGTTTCGGCCAACAAGCAACAGCAGCAACAGCGTCAGCAGAACCAAGGTAAGGAGCTCCCGGGAAAAGGCAGGTGCAACTGACTCATCCTGATTGGGGCGGGGAGACTCGGAGAAATTTTCAATGCCAAGTGCGAGTTCTTCTGCGGGCTCTAGCCGGGCCAAAATAAACCAAAACCGGTTGTGGGAGCTCAGTTATGCCGGCGACTTCCTAAAGATGAGTGAACTCTACCATTTGTTGTAGTTCGTTGGGCATAGAGTTAGATGTAACGGTTATTTCTATTGAAAGAAAGTTTAAATTCGTTTAAAAGATCTACTCAAAATAGATAGAAGGTTTTCTTGCTGTGGAAAAATATCAGAATAAAGGAAAATTTGCATATTAATCTCTCTTACTCTAAAAGTAAAAGTTACTGTTAAGTAAACTTCAAATAGTTATTTATTTTTTATTTTGGAAGATTGTGAACAAAATTTGTGTTATCATTTCCAACTGTCTCGTAAATTATCATATTGAAACCCAACCAAATCGACCTCCTTTTAAATCCCTTTACACACTCGTTTCAAATGCGTTTAATAGCTCATCGGAAACGGCCACTTACGTTGGTTAAATGTCACCCAAGAAAATCGTTTACCTTTTACAGAAATCTGGGAACAAGACCTTTCGGACACCTTTAAGATCGAGGGCAGTGACCAGGGCATTCAAAAGGTGAACCTTAAGTGTGGCGCCGACTCAATGAACGTGGTGCTGGAGACGGAGAAACCCTTCACGGGAGTGATGTACACGCGTGGCAGCTTCTACAAACAGACGCCGCCATGCTTCATGAAGCCCACTGCAAGCCAGGGAGCTCGCTCCTTGGAGATGAATTTCCAACTGGATCAGTGCCAGACGCTGCGTGAGGGAGACCTCTATACCAACATCGTGGTAATCCAGAATGATCCAGAGCTTATCACGCCCGGGGATTCAGCCTTCTCGCTGGAGTGCGACTTCCGGCAGCCACGCAGCCTTGATGTGGAGGCCAGCATGCAGACCAGGGACAGGTAAGGTGGCGGCACTGTGTCCGAAGCTCTTGATTACAATCTGATCTGCAATAGAAATCCGCAAAAGTTGCGCGGAGCACGCGGCGGAGCCCGCCAGCGCCAATAAAACCCTTCAACCACTCTCTGATCTTCCCTCTTCGACTACAAGCACTTCCAATAGCTGTACATAAGGTACAAGAGAGATGAGCCTATTTATTTACTGCTTTCCCAGACTAAAATCAAGCCTAGTAGAGCGCTATACTAACCTTTAAATAGAGCAACACAATACCGCTGCGGTCAAAATAGTGGGAAAATAGGGAAATCCAAAGAAACGTTTTAAAAAACCCCAAAGATAGGATATTCGACAACCTTTTAAGGTTCTGAAGAAAAGATATTAATGTTAAAGTCTTTTGAAAGACAGATTCTGATTCAGATACTTTTTTCCATAAATATTCCATATTATAAATCATATTATGACCTTCCCGAATTACTTTATTATTTCACAAGATTTTGACTTTAGAAATTATTTGTAGATCTTTGCAAGCAGATATACTTTTTTTACTCGTATTTTGACCGCATAATTATAGTACAAACTCACAGTTCCACACAAACCCACCTGCATACATTCCACAGAGTGGCCACTGGCTCCAAAATCACACTCACTAGTCCCGATCCCGCGGCTCCCACGGAACATCTACACAACTCGGTGGTTAGCAACAGCGACACGGTCGAGTACATACCAAAGTTCAGCAGGCCAAATAAAACCATACACCTGGGCTCCGTCGAGGAGGTCGAGCTGCCCTCCTCCGGGCATTCCCGAGACGAGCTCTAGGAACACCTCACTGCACTCTGCACGACACAAACACGACAAAAACAAAATCACAATACTTGAAAAACACTCCAGAGTACAGGTGAGATGACAGGACACGCTTTTTCGTTTGCCATTTATTTTTATAGTTAATTGCCTTCTAAAAAATAATTAAAATACATTTTAATATCAAATCCCTGAATTATTCACAGGAAAATCGCTCAAAATGCAACGGAAGCGCCAACGGAGGCGAACTAATAACTCTTGAGCGGCGAATGCACTAACACCACTTCATGTATTTTCATTTAAATGGTTTTTCATTTCCTGTGATATTTTTTAAGTTTTGAGTTTAATAAAAATCTTGAAAAAAACATAAAACTCTTCAAGAGAAATTTGAAATTTATTTAAATCAAAAAACGGTTTTAATGGTGTGACCAATTATACTAAAAGTATATTACTTCAGTCAGTATTTTTGGTATGTTACAAAGCCAAACTTACGGCCACACCATATTCGCGAAAATAGAAAAGTAACGAAAACTAACAACAAAAACTAAATAAAAGTAAGATTAGACGCAAATTAATTGTTATTAAGTGTATGTTTGACCTTGAGAATAGCGGAAAGTACCTGAATTTCGCTATACTGAAGCCTGGGAGGGTGTGCAACAGTCCGTCTAGCCGGGATCGATTTCGAACGGTGACTGCGCAGTCACAATTTGGCGAATTGCACAAAGAACGTCATTATTTGTAAATCGAATTAAGCGAACGCTTGTGTCGTCCAAGAAATTATAATAATAATAATTCCTGGTCTAGGATGGATCATCGTGTTTTTCTGTCGCTGATCTTTGTGCTCAGCGGTACCTTCAATGTCCTGGTGGTGAAGTAAGTATCGAAAAGTGAGAAGACAGCTTGAAAGAGCGAACTTAACAAATATGCATCCGCCTGTGCGTCTGCATTATGTTTTCAGGTGGGCCAACCAGCAGCAGGTGATTGGCAGCGATGGCCAGCTACATGGCTTCCAGCATCCGGTGGTCTTCACCCTGCTTATGTTTCTGGGCGAGTTTCTGTGCTTCCTGGCCTTCAAGCTGATCCGCCTGATCTCCAGCCGCCGCGGGGTAAATGCTGGAATAAATACTATTCTTTTAATTCTTGTTTAATCCAATCCATGTTTCAGCCGAGCAACGAGCTAGACAGCATTCTGGCGCATGGCAGCAACGAGTTTAGCCCCTTGAGTATGCTTCTGCCCACAGTATTGGACGTGGTTGCCTCCATTCTTCTGTTTACAGGCCTGTACTTGACTTACGCGACCAGCTTTCAGATGATAAGAGGTGCGTCTATCACTCGCTATTTGTGTTGCTTATCTTGGCTCACTTTGCCTGACTCATCTTCTCCGCAGGCGCTGCTCTCATCTTCGTCGGCATTTTTAGCACCATGTTCCTTAACCATACCCTTAGCTGCCGCCACTGGCTGGCCATATTCACCATCACATGCGGTCTTCTGGACATTGTAAGCCTGGACGTTCAACGCGTTGATTATGATCGTGTTACTCTTCCGCATACGGACCACAAATCTATCCTAACCGGGGACATGCTTATCATCATTGCTGAGATCTTGCACGGTCTGCAGTATGTATACGAAGAGAAGCAGCTGAAGACGTCCAATGTGGCGCCACTACAAGCTGCCGGCTGGCAGGGCATCTTTGGTCTGCTCATCACCTCGCTGTTAGCTGTCTGCCTGCACTTTGTGCCCACCATGAATCCCTTCAACGAGAGCTCGCGTGCCGTCTTCGATGACTGGAGTGACTTGTTGACTGGTCTACAAGGGAATCCAGCGTTGATCATTGCTCTGATCGGATTCACTGTCTCGTGTGCACTATACAACTTCGTAGGCCTCTTCATTGCCATGTACTCGTCCAGTGCCAACCGGTTGCTGGCCGACGGTCTGCGCGTCTACTTTATCTGGGTGTTTGTCATCGTCATGGAGTGGGAGTACATAAATATTATCACGATTATGGGCTTTATAATCCTGCAAATGGGTATCGTCTTGTACCGTCAGGCACTGTTCCTCGACTGGTACCGATCTGCAGTGGCTCGTTGGCAGCGCGCTCGCTACGTGGATTTGGGTGCCGACAACACGGCCGCTCCGAATAGCCGACCGGCGGATGTGATCTAAGCACGCAGAAAGGCAGCCGTTAAGAGCGAAGGAGGACTGACAACCGTACGCGGTGGATTGTGATATGAGAGATGGGCTGGCAGATCAACCCTGGGTTGATTCATAAAGATTACTTATCGATTGTAAACGTTTAAATTTGTAGATTCAATAAGGAAATACACACATGTAATATGTTATTTGAAATGACTTAATTACTATTATTTAATTTATACTTTCGTACAATGTTGCTTAACTTACACCGATTTCTTTTTTTCGATACCCAATATGGCCTCCCCCACGCCTATGAAGTAGAACATTTGGGCGATCCCAAATAAGGGGCCCAACACCAAGACCCGACACAGACCGCCCTTAAAGAATGCCTTTATACCCTCGTTGCTTAGCGTTTTGCGGATACAGTCGACGATGCCGTCATATTTCTTTTCCCCCGAGGCTTGAAGGCGGGTCTTGATAACGTCGAGCGGCGTCACAGAGAACGCCGATATCGTCCCAGCCGCAAGTCCAGCTAACAGGGACCAATAAAAGACCGCTTCGCCAGAGCCATCTTTATTTCGGGGGCCTTGGTCGTTAATGACGGCCATCAGCGGAAAGTACATCGCCGAGAATGTGACATCCCTCACTCCGGTTGCACCCACGCCCTTGTACAGCCCAAATATACCGCGCTCCCGAAGGAGTTTCTTGGTCAGGCTCAGGGCTGTCATTTTCTCGACTTCTTGCCCGGCTGCGCGGGCGTCTGCTGCCACGCGACCTGCGTCCTGCATCTGGATCTTGAGCAGTTCCATGGGAGTGGTGACCACGATCTGGAACAGACCGGCCAAGCCGCCGGCTAGCCCTGCCTTTGATAGCGAGAGAACTCCCTCATTACTGGCCAATTTGTAGCGAAAGTAGTCGTTGGCTGCCAGTTTTATGGCCTTCTCCGGCGTGACCAGTAAGATGTTTACCCCCGATCCCCGGTACATGCCGAAGAAGCCCTCGCTGGCAATCGTCTTCCTGAAGCAATCGGCGCTAAGGGATGGGAAGAGATTGATATCTGCCTGATAATACTGAAAACTGTTCCCTGCACTCACATGCTTGTGTACATGCGTTCGCCATTGGGTCCTATCGGTTGGTTCTGCAGCCGGGTCTTGACCAGATCCACGGGGAAGACACAGGTGACACCGATGATGCCCGCAAAGCCTCCATTAATGATCTTGGGCAAAATACTGTGAGGAGTCCAGACTGTGGATGGGTTTTTAACAGTGCAGGCAACTCACCTAAACTTTTTTTGATCACTCTGTCCCATGGTGAGACAAAAAAAAACGAATTTAACTAATTTTCATATTTATTACATGTTATTAAATATCTTTTATATATTTCGTTTGTTTATGTCTGACGTTTTTAATAAAGTATACATTGGATTTAGTCATGTTCTTGGTTGCTACTAAAAGTTTAACTTTTCGCCTGGCAGCAAAGAAAAATGCATTATTAATACAATTTGAGGCAAAACGTTCGTGGTTAGCTGCGGATTGCTCCGGGAAGTACACAGAGAGAGTGCCCAAACACAACAACAATTATAAATAACACTATCGAACAAAGTATACACGTAATATAAGCATGGATTTTGCAACACCTTATTGTCATTGGGAGCATCAGTTGGTTGTCTTCTGCCATGGTCTGTTTTTTATATACGTTATACATATATATTTTGAGTGGATTAATGGGACTGGGAGGAACTTTAACAACTGCATATGGTAGCTTTAATGTCTAGTGTGTGCTTACTACAGACTTTATGACTTTACAATGACATTCATGGACAGCTTTAACAACATTTAAACACGATATACACATTCAACATTTAGAGAGTAGACTTATAATGCTTCTGTCTTATCAAGCCGCTATTTCTTTTCTCTACTTCTTTTGCACACCCAGCAGACCCTCGGCCACGCCCAAATAGTACACAGTCTGGGCAATGCCAAACAGGGGAGCAATCACAATCATTCGGCACAGACCGCCCTTGAAGAAGGCTGTGGGACCCTCATGCTTCAACGTCTTCCTGCAGATTGAATAGTGATTAGTCGAGGGAAAAGTGAAAGCAAATATTCACACTCACGTGATGCAATCAGAAATGCCCTTGAACTCCTTCTCGCCGTCAGCCTTTTTAATAGCCTGCAGACGAGTCTTGACCACGTCGAAAGGATTAACCGCCAGGGCAGCGGTGGAACCCGCAGCCAAGCCCGCCAGGAAGGAGCACCTGCAGCAGGCACACAATAGAAGTTATATATTTAAAAATTCATCGAAGAAAGAGATTAAATCTCACCAAAATACCGCCTCGCCAGAGCCATCATTACGGCGTGGTCCCAGATCATTGAGCGTAGCAAACAGCGGGAAATAAATAACAGAGAAGGTGACATCCCGCAATCCTGTGGCTCCAATTCCCTTGTACAGGCCGAAGATGCCCTTTTCCCGCAGCAGCTGCGTCGCCAGCTGGGTGGCCGACACCTTCTCTACCGACTTTCCAGCAAGTTTGGCTGCCGCCGCTACTCGGCCAGCGTCCTGCATCTGGATCTTGAGCAGTTCCATGGGCGTGGTGACAATAATTTGGAAAGCACCGGCCAGACCGCCGGCAACCATTTGACTCGTCAAGGGCAGCTTGCCATCCTTGGTGGTCAGCTTGTGGCGGAAGTAGTCGTTGGCAGTCAACTTAATGGCCTTCTCAGGAGTGATCAGCAGAATGTTGACGCCAGAGCCGCGGTACATGCCAAAATATCCTTCCGCAGCGTACGTCTTGCGGAAGCAATCGAACCTGCATTTAGAATTAAAGAATATTCAATATATTTTTAGTATATATAGTAACTTTACAGATAATTATCGTTTCATTCACTACTTACATGCTGTTGTACATTCGTTCGCCATTGGGTCCGATTTGCTGGTTCTGCAGCCTCGTCTTTACCAAATCCAGGGGAAAAACACATGTTACACCAATGATTCCTGCGATGCCACCGTTAATGATCTTTGGCAGCAGTCTGAAAGCACACAAATAATATAAAAAAATATATAAATACAATGTTTTAGGTGATATATATAAATGTATATAGATACAATTATTTTATGTTTGAATTCTTTGATAATTATATGGTTTAATACATATATTATTCGAATTTAAAATTTTTTTGAAGTTCTACTAAATTTGATCGCAGAAATGTCTTTCAGGGGTTCCAAAGATGTTTAAATTCCTTTAAATTATACACAAAATTATGAGTCAAAGGTTACATCCATTTTTATATAGAATCCCTTTAGTATTTACTAAAGTATAAAGTTTAAAAAATTAGTAGATAATTATTTCTTCTAGGAAGTCAAAGAAAATCTTAAGAGAGCATACATTAGTCGGTTCTGTGATTTGCGCTTGGCTAATTGACAAATATTTGCCCTGCGTTAACTTTTGCATTCGCTGTGCATGTGAAGTGGCGGCAACAACAACGAAATGTAAACAATGCCCGCCCGGATTGGTATTGAACTTGGCCCACTTCACTGCTCTAAAGGATCCGCAATAATTGTACTATCAGCCGAAAGAGATCGCCGGAAAGGTCAAATGGGTTGCCACCCATTAATAAGCAAGAAATATTTTGGGATGTCTGCCAACCATCAACATCGCAGTCTGTGTATATAGGATTGAATATATCTTAGCTTAGCTTGGGTCTATTTTTATTTTACAATTGTCAGAATATATCTGCGAGAGAGAAGCAAAAACAAAGTGCAAAATGCAATCATATTATGTCATAGTATCGCTCTATCCCTGTCTGTGGCTTTGTCCTAAATTTATTGAATTGAGAATTTAGGAGGTCGCTCGTTGTGGGGAATGGGAAACGAGAGCAGTGCCAAATTGTCTGTTGACTGGCTGAGGGCCTCACTTCAAAACAAATATGTTTAAATGTCTTATTCATGTGACGAGTGATGGTATAGGATGAATAAACAAATACAGTATGCCTTCAAAATGTAAGAAATTACATTTTCCAAGTGCCAAAAGTTCACTAACCCTGATGAGTGATAAGGATTTACTAATGAAGCTTATCAGAAGACACCCCAAGATGCAATATTTGTCATGCAATATATTATTGCAGTAAAGATAATATTAATTTTAATAAGCCTATGGCTTTAACTTTTAAAATTATTACTAGTATATATTATAAGGTTTATTATAATATAAATTAATATAATAAGGAAGAAAAAAACCTTATTAACTAATAAGGACTGCATTTAAGAGCCTAAACATCTATACACTTTAAATATTTGCAATAAAACTGGTTTATAAATTATATTAAAATCATCTACTGAAATTTTACTTCATAAATTGTATTGTTTTTCTGCTCAACCTTCCATAGATATAATTCTCAAAACAAATATGTGTGTTGTTTAATTTTGTGATTACATTTCTCAGACTAATTAATATGTTTATTGATAACTTACGCGAATTGCTGTTGCTGTGGCTGCTCTAGCGGCTGTTCGAAGATCGCGGGGTTCGCCATTCTGCGGAATATATACACAGATACACTCGTTAAAGATATTTGTTCGATGTGTGCGAAGAATTGGTGCGAACCGGTTTGTTTAAAATTTAAAAATATCCATAAATAAGCACTACTGTTGTTAAGTTACCCCAATTAAACAATAAATAATTATGTGTACATTAAACGGCTGATAGGGCTGAATAAATAATGTACTTATTATAACGCCAGTGATAAGCGCGGGACGAGGCGCGGGCCAAAGTTTATTGACATGCCCAGCCTCGGGCCCCACGGAGATTAGCAGCATATCAATGGGGTGCCATTAGCCTGCATTCGTGAACAAATATTAACAAATGCTTCATTAGCACAATAACACTAGAATGCTAAAAACGAAACAGTTGGACATATTTTCAGAGTGTTTTAAGGTAGTATTATATTACTTTATGAAATGTAGAAAATATCTATGACAAGAAGTATTATATATTTTGTTTTTGTTAAGACATCTGTAATAAACATTAAAATATGAACCATCTTTGTTTATTATTATTCAAGAGCTGAAATTACAGTGGGTTATCAAGGGTACGTTATCAACAAATGAGTACCTATTGTATTGAGAATATAACTTTTGTTTGATGATATTTTCTAGGTCTCCTAAGGCTTAATAAAAGGAGCAAAATTATGAAAATATTTAAGAACCTAATCTATTCAATATTATGTCAATAAAACTTTAGTTACCACAAAACTTCTAACCTTTTGAGGTATTTTTATTTGAGAAGTTTTCATATTAAAGCCAACATACTACTAATTATAATCCAGATATCACATCCATGTTTTAGTCATGAAGAACATGTGTGGTTCTACCTTAAAACCGCTCAGCTGGCAAGGCCGAATAACGGGTTTTTCGAGCACCGCGCAGCAGATAAGATCGACTCTTTATCTTTTCACTTTTTTCGGGTCTAATTTAAGCCAAAGATATCACCTTGATGAAGGAAGTTGGCCACACAAAGTTATAAACTTTCAGGGCGATAAATGGAGTATATACTAGGTAAACCTTTTAAGATTGCGGCTTTAAAGGTAAAGGCTGCCCGTGTTGTTGCCGTGTCGAAGCAAGTTATTGATTATTGCCCGAAACGGTGAATTCGGGTCGAGGGGCTCGACAGCGGCGGTTTATGGCGATTTTACAGTGCAGCCGCGTGTTACTTTTCGGACAGGTGATACACTGCTTCGATTTGTGATAACTGTTATTGGGGACACAACACTCTCGGCTTGGGGGCACTGGAGCAGCAGCAACAGTAACCACTTGTGCGAAACTTTACGTAATTTGTCGTGTTTATCACAATTCTCGAGCACCTTTATTAAATTGAATTGATTGCCGCACTCTCCCGATACGCACACGTTTGCATGTGTGTGTCTCTCTCGGTCGATTTAAATGTTTAAATAAATTCCTCTTCACGCCCCCTCGCGAATCATCGCCCCGCACCATCCCCGCTTCAACTCACATTTCAAGAATTGATTATTTAGTGCGCCGCTCGGTAATTGACTTGTTTACTTTAAACTTAATAGTTCCTGCCGGGAAACAACTAATATTCGTTAGCTATTAGACTAAATTAAACCTATTTATTGATATTCTCTTCGCGCGTCGCTCGCCGTCGTTGCTCTCCGGAGTGACCGTGCGGTTGAAAAATACCCAAAAGCAAAATTTTGCTGGTCCTACTAGAAAAATAATACATTTTTATCAAAATATTTTCCAATTTATTAAAACCTATTTTGTAAACTGAGACTTTTTAAAAGCTGTTATTCTCGAACAACTCATGCCTAGAATTTTGTTTTAGTACAAATTTCTGTCAGAGACCTTAAGTAAATTCAAATTTTAAAATCCCGATAGGCTAGCAAATCGATAGGCGCTCGTCAACGATCGGCGCTGTGCAACATTTGCGCCGCGGAAGCACAACAAAAGGATTTTGCAACACTAGAACTTTTTTGCTCTATAATTACATTCCTCAACAAAAAAAGAAAACTTGTAAACAGCGATTTACTAACTAAAACAGGGTGCAAACATGAGCTCGGCTCGTTTTGCGCGTTCCGGACGCGTCCGCATCTGCATTCTGATGAGCATGTTCATCGTTCTCATCATGATGATAGTCATATATCAAATGTCCCAACACCAATTGGACGAGAGCCGCGCCTTCCAGGAAGGTCTGAACGTCCAAATGCAATGTAAGTTTAGTTGTGTTCTTGATAAGTCTAAAACTTACATTTACACTTCACTTCCGGTGGTATTTGCAGCGCTGACCGCCGAAAAGGTGACTGCGGAAAAGCGAATGAGTTTGCTGCGCACAGAAAAGATGAGCCTGCAGGAGAAGTACGAGGGCCAGCTGGCGGAGGCTGTGCAGAAGCAGCAGGAGATAGAGCGCGCTCTCCAGGAGAAGTTTGACTCTCAACTAGAGAAGTACAAGCTGCTGGAGGGCAAGTACTCCGACCTGGAGGCAGAGTGCCTTAAGAGCAAGAAGAAGTACATCGAGGACACCAACGCCTTTGACCAGAAGCTGCAAAAGCTGCTGGCCGATGTGCACAAAGACAAGGCCGGCAAGGAGCAGGAGGTGTCGGCCTGGAAGGTGAGCTTTGTTAGTGTTTATCGCTAAAAGTTGACACTTTTAATTATGTATAATTTAGGATAAGCTGGAAAAGCTACATCGCGACTCAGAGCACAAGATACACGCCTTGGAGGCCACCATCTCAGAATTCAAGGCCAATTGCCAGTATGTGCCCAAGGTGCAGCCAGCGGAGGCTCCGGCCCACGGCCATCAGCAGCAGCAGCAGCTTAACAAGCCGGCAGACCTCACGCCCACAACACGGAATTCTAGTCCCGCCCAACAGGCTCACAGCATTGAGAAGCCTCGCAACGAGAAGTCCTTCGATGCCCAAGTGCAAGTGAGTGAAGGCGTCTACAGGATCGGCGGCGGGGTAAATCTAGCAACTAACCCAAACCAAAACCAAACTAACGCAACTACTAACACTACGATTAAGAGCAACGGTGACGGGGCCAAGGATAAGGCGCAACGGCCGGAGCAGGAGCCACTGCTCACCTTTGCCGTTCGCAACAACCACAGCCTGATAATAAACTCTGTTGAAAACTTTCAGATTGTGCCTGAGAAGCAGCAACAGGAGGAGCCGCAGCTTTCCGGCGGTCCTATTTCACCTCTAAGCGCGCCACGCAAGAGCAGCACTCAGTCTTCGGCCGGCGAACTGGCCGTCAAGAGCGCTGGCGATGCCCCGAATGCCTCCGTGGCTCCCAAAGTGAGCAGCAGCGGCTTGCCACCACTTGCCAAGCCACCGGCTAAGACTGAGCGGAAGCTGCCCGAAAACGTGGCCCCTATTCCCGAAAACTTCGAGGACAACAAAATGGATGCCAAGGGCGATGCTGTCGATGTGGATACCGCAGCCGAGGAGCTGCCCAAGAATGAGAACAACAATCGCTATGCAAATGCCTTAAATGAATTGGAGAACACCAAGAATTTGGGTGTTGCGCCCAAGCCTAACGAGGATTCGGGCGCCCACGAGGTCAAAGATGCCTTGAACGAGCCCAGCTTTAATTTACCTGCTGCCGGAGGCCAGAACTTCTTTGATGGCGACTTGCCAGCACCAGGTCCCGGGCCCGTGCCCGATGAGCCGGCTAAGCAGATGGCTGAGGCAGTTGGCGTTGGCGGCGGTGGCGAGGGCGACGAAGATGACGATGTTGGCGATGTGGCCGTGAAGCAGCCGCAGCATCTGCTCGACACGGACAATCTGAACAACGAAATCGTAGCCGATCAAGGCAAGGAGTTCGCTGAGGGAGGCATTCATCTGGAAGATGGCCTTGATGAGGATCAGGATGGTGAGTTACAGGAAATAATTTAGAGACTTGAATTTAACTTTCAAATGAACTTGCAGAGGATGACTACTCCAATGTGGCGGCGCGCAAGAAGGGAGGCGAGGCCATTCGACATTAAAAAAAAAAAAGAGTTTTCGTTTAAAATATACCGGCAAGTGTGCAAAGGAAACCAACCCTTCCCCCTTAGGCTAAAAACGTGCTCACACAAGCATAGAATTTTCATGGATCTGAATAGGAAACTTAATTGAATATGTATTATAATGAGAGAATATACAACCAGGTCTATATGGGTGTGAGCACGCCCTAATTAGTTGATAAGTAAAGTTCAAGCTCATGACCGGCACTATGATTTACGATCTTTTTTAAAATGCAATTCGAAATTCGAACGAAGGCCGAGAGGTAGTTCATAGAATGAACACAAATCCACATAATTACTAAGGCTTTTCGAATCAGATCCTTTCTCGTTTCTCCTTTATATACATTTATGTTTAGCTGATCCCTCATCACAAATTTTGCGCATCTCAAGGAACAACCTTGTGGTTGCTTTTTCCTCCATCCCCGTACAATCTTTGTTTGTACTTGGTTTTCTGTGATAAAAATAACTCGCTGCACTGCATTTTGGGCAATGTTGCCTGTGTTTTTGTCGCCGCTTTCGAATGCCAACTCAACTCGACTCATTTCGCTAGATTATGTAGCCATGTAAGCCAGGAGATTGTACACATACTTAAACACTCGCCTAGCATTCGAAACACACGCAGAACTTTATTGGTATTGATAATAAAATAATAATAATAAACTAAATACGTAAACGTTAATTTCTCTCGTTGCGATTAAATGATAATTTCAAGATGCCATAATTAAATTCAGCGGGGGCGGCGAACTAAAACTACAAACTCAAAACTAAAAAAGAAATAACTAAAGGTAATGCAAAACGATAATGTATCCACCGTCCCATCCCATCACTGTGTGTGCGCCAGGATCCACGGGTGCACTATAACCTGGTCGAGCGGCAAGCGGTGCTGCGGATTAAGGACAAGCAGCTTGGAAATCAGATGAGCGGCAGCCTTGGATATGTGCTCGGGCAGCTTGTAGTCCACCTTGAGGATCTTCTTGTACGTTTCGTCGTAGTTCTTTGAATAAAAGGGGGCGTGGCCTACCAAAAGCTCAAAGCAGAGGACGCCCAGACTCCAGAGATCGACGTTCTTGGTGTGCGGCTTGCCCTGAACCATCTCGGGCGGCAAATAATCTACGGTGCCGCACAGCGTCATCCGCATTGAGTTTGGCTCGTGCACGGACCACCCGAAGTCGGCAATCTTCAGAACGCCCTTGTGGCCCAGCAACAAGTTCTCCGGCTTGATGTCACGGTGGATGATGTCCCGCTCATGCAGATAAAGCAGCGCCGAGCACAGCGCCTGTATGTATATGGCCGATTGGCGCTCATCGAACCGCTTCAGTGGCTGTGCTTGTAGAGCGTTAAACAAGGTTCCCTGTGGCGCGTACTCCAGGATCAAGTAGATGCGCACATCGTCGTGGAAGTAGGCGTACAGGCGCAGGATATGTGGGTGCCGCAGATGCGACTGGATCTCGATCTCTCGACGCACCTGGTGCTCCACATTGGACTCGCCGATCTGACGCTTGAACAGCACTTTTAGGGCCACCACGAATTGGGACTCCTTCTCGCGTGCCAGATACACGTTTCCGAATTTTCCGCGACCCAGCTGGCGGCCTATATCGAAGTTATTCAGCTCCCAAGTCTTTTTGGGCTTCTGAGGCTGGGTTTCTGCAAAAGATTTTAATTATAATTGGTTTTAATCTACGGAAATAGGCCTTGTACCCACCAGTCTTTCCTTTCTCTTTGTTGGCACTGGTCGAGTTGCTGGAAGCGGTGGCGGCTCCTGCGCCAACACTCGGCTTCTGGGCTGCGGCAGCATCTGTCTTCTTGATGGGCGCCACTGGAGCGGGAGCCACAAACTCCGAAGTTGCCTTTTGCAATGGAGCCGCAGTGGGCACCAGTGGTTTCTGAAGCTTTGGTGCAGCTGTAGAGGCTGCCGAATACGAGGATCCTGGCCCTACTTTAGTGGGAGGACGCATGACACCCGTTGCCGTGGTCGCATTTCTAATTCCTGGGCCATTAGCCCCCAGAACGGGCTTGCTGACTGGTGCTGAATTCTCACTGGTGGGCTAGAATTCCAACATTTTAGGAGAATCGCTTCGCTTTCTGCAATAACTCACCTTCTTTGGCAGAAGCAAGGCTTTTTTCTGCATGTTCAGGACGGCGCCCGCCGCTTCCTGCTTCTGTGCATTTTCTTTGGAACGCAACACAGTGTTGGGCTGCTGGGACATGGCGACACGCACAACAAACAGCAAACGAAACACAATTTGGTAAAATAACAAGAATAAAATTTGCTATTGTGTGTAAGGCGATTTACGATCACTATTCACGGTCAATCCTGGAAAAAATGCCGTTCGTTTGAATTGGTGTTGGCGCTGCAAGCCGAATGTCAGTTGTGAAAATGATGTCCGTGAATGAAAATACTAATTGTTGATTTTTTTTCAAAAATTATTTATACAAATAATGACATTTTGAAATTATTTAAATAAATAAAACAGTCAAAAAGGTTTATTGATTCAAATAAAACAAAAGAAAATTCATTTTTGAAAAAATAGGAGTATTTCTTCAAACTAAAATGGTATATATCAGTATTTTAAAGGCCGTTGGTATTTTTATCTTCATTGGAGCGTTCACACTGCCAATCAGCTGTTTAAAGAAAACAGCTTTCGTTTTGTTTTTATTTATAAACTCCCAAAAAATGCGAAATTATGGACGCCACCAATTACCTAAATATTAAAACCTGTCGCGTGTGTCTGGAGTTGGACGAGGCTAACACAAGTCTGTGCCTCTATGACGAAATCGTGTACAACGAGCTGAACCTGGAGCTCTGGCAGCTTTTGGAGTTTGTTTCCAAAGTGAAGATGACAGGGAATCGGAATCTTCCAGCCCAAATCTGTCAAACCTGTGCCCAGCGGTTAATCAGTGCATACGAGTTCGTCCTGGATGTGGAAAACGCCGAAAAGAAACTGCAGAATCTGTGTCTGCAACTTGCGGAAAGCGAAACCAAGCCGGACGAGGGAAATGTGGAGGTGCTGGAGCTGATTGACCAGGAGGAAATAATTGATATGGAGGACTTCTTGCCTGCTGGCTACGAGGAGCAGCCGGAAACCCTGGGGGAGGTGGAGGAGGCTCCAAAATCGGATGTAGAGGATGAACCACTATGTGCCGCAGATGATGCAGACTCTGAAACGCAAGTAACCATTAAGGAGGCCGATTGCCGGCTAGTAGTCCCGCCAAATGAAGTTGAGATCACTCTCCCGCAAGCTGGCTCTTCACGGGTGGGCAGCCGTCTTAACCACTCAAATAACTTCACGTACAAGTGTGCCATCTGTCCGCGAGCCTTTGCCAAGAGCGTGTCCCTCCAACGGCACTTTGACCTGGCTCACAGAAAGACAGCGGACATGGCTGCTCAGGAGTTGGCCAACGAGAGCAGCGGCACTGGCCTACTGACCTGCGAACACTGTCCGCGCGCATTCAAGCGTCAGGACACGCTCCGGCGGCACATGCTGGCTTTCCACCCCAACGCAACGCTAACTGATGGACCCGAGACGCAAGACAACTCGCCCCGCAAACGTGTTGCCAAGCGTCGGGATTGTCCCTATTGCGGCCTCAGCTTCCCTGCATCCAGTCTCACCATCCACATCCGCCGGCACACCGGCGACAATCCGTACAAATGCACCCAGTGCGAGAAGGCCTACCCCCGCAGTCAGGATCTGACCCTGCACATGAGGCAGCACACAGGCGAGCGGCCAAGCCAGTGTAAGATCTGCTCGAAAAAGTTCATTTCGCAAAACAAACTGGCGCGTCACATGCGGCTTCATACGGGCCAGCGGCCATATGTCTGCGACAAGTGCAATAAGAGCTTCGTGCAATCCAACGACCTCAAGATCCATTTAAGACGCCACACGGGCGAGCGGCCGTACCACTGCGGCGTGTGCGGTGATAGCTTTGTGTGCGGCTCCCTGCTCACTATTCACCGCAACCAGATGGGTCATTACGAAGTTAGGCACAATGAAACGGGAACCGAAGACTCCGTCCCCGATGATCCGTATGTAAATGCCCGGGTAAATAAGCGACGGGCAGAGGACATTGAACGGATGCGCCTGCAGAGGGCTCCGGAGGATCAATTTAAACAGCCACTGGAGGTTACATATCCCAAGAAGTCGGCACCAATTCTTTCCTACAAATGCGGTGTCTGCGAGATGAATTTCAAGAGCGGTGCCCTCTTGACCATCCATCGCAATAACATGAGCCATTACGAGCTGGGAAAGGTTGACTATGGCGATCCCTTCGGGCAGAAGCAAAAAAGGCTTAAAAACTAATAGGCAAAATCATGTATAATTGCATTTAGTTTTAAGTAAAAGTTTTATAACTTTATCTCTATACTCTGCTTATAAATAAAACTAGTTTTTACGAATTTATCATTGGGAACTTCCCTCAACCGTTGAGTGTATATACTTACACGAGTTAAGCGTTGATTAACTATTGGATTTATCTTTTTTTTAATGCAAATACAATAGTTTCTTTATGTAATAGTTTTATTAATTAAAAGTTTGGATTAAAACTGTTTAATGAAAGCAACTTAAACAGAAGAAAAAGAGAGAATAATATGTATATGTATTATTTAACAATTATCTGTTGTCATTATCTTAGTGGCGCTTGCGCGAATGCGACGCGGAAGAAGAGGAAGTGTACGCGTTGGAGCTGGATTGGTGAGTGCTGCGCGATTTGGATCGTGATCTCGTTCGGTGTCGCTGGCGACTACTGGTGCTGCTGCTGCCGTGGTCATGGCTGCGGCTACTGCTCTGTCGCGAGGAGCGGTGGTAGCTGTTGCTGCCGCCATCATCCTCTGCGGAGTGGCTTGAGCCCCGATGTCGCCGCTGCCCCTGGCGATGGCCACTACTGCTGCCTCCACTATAGTGATGGCGGTCGTGGCGTCGATCCCGATCGCGGTCCCGTTCCCGCTCCCTTTCTCTATGGCGATCGCGACGGCTGTATTTACTGCGACTGCTGCTGCCATGGCTGCGATGCCCGTGACGAGAGCTGCGCTTGCTGCGACTGCTGGATGTCTTGGAGCCGCTGTCGCTGCTGGAGCTGCTGCTGTCATCGCTGTCGCTGCTAGAACTGCCACTGTCTCCACTGCTGCTGGAAGAGGACGATGTGGACGAGTGCCGTCGCTTGCTTTTAGACTTGCGCGACGATTTGTTGACCTTGTTTAGAGCCTTGTCCGCAGCACTCAGCATGGTGGCCACCGATTCCGGCATCTGCAGCAGATTGGTAGCCGGATTCGGCACGGGCTTCAGCTTGGGCGGGCCCGAACTGGAGCTCACACTGGGCAACGGAGCAACAGCGGCGGCAGCCACCACCTGTTGAACGTAGCTCTGGGACTGCTGTTTGCCGTCCTTGTTATCGCTGAAGCGAGTGGTTCGTTCCTTGCGATTGGGACGTTTGCCTGCTTAAGATCAAGACGATTAGTGGGGTTGCCTTGAGAAAGACAGGGTATAGAAGTTTCACAAACCATTGTATTGCTGCAGCTTCTCGTGGGTTGGGCGGCTGGCTGTCTCCCCGATCGAATCGGGATTTGTCAGCGGGCGACGCTGCTCGCTGGCAGTATCGGAGCGCTTCAGCTCGCGCTTTCGATGCCGTTGCAGAGTCTGCTCGTCGCGTTGCTCCTGCTTGGCCACGCGATCCTCGATGTCGTCAATGACTCTTTCAAAGGATCGTTTGCTGCGCCTTATGCGAGCCTAGAAAAGAGAGTAGATCGTTAAAATGTTGTACAATTAACTATTTTCCCCTGTTTAACGAACCTTCAACTCTTCCGCGCTTAGGTTTACGCTTTTATCGACATCCTTGCCAGCATCTGCTTGGCGTTCGCCATCCTCCTCGTCCTCATCCTCTTCGCTTTCGCTGGAAGAATCGCCATAGGCAGCTAAACCTATAATTCAAATCGGGGAAGTGCTAATTGTGGCTAACCAGACATCGATGTATGCAGAGATTGGGCGCAGTTTTAGTTATATTTTTCATCGATTTTATTAGAGGCCGTTATGGAAACAGGGAAGGAATAGAGGCGAAGCCATTGGCAATTCGCAAGAGAGAAGAAACTAAACCAAAAGGCGTGATTATTTGGCTTGGCTCAAAGTTATTCGAAGCTAGGAAAGGGTTTATATCCAATTCGTTGTCATTAGAGAAGGGGTAAAGGATTTAAAAAGACAGAGGGGTTCAAGCATAACTCAGACTACCTCTAAACAAACAGAAACAAAAAAAAAATATCAAAAGAGTGCAAAGGAAACTTACAATCTATGGATTTTGATTACTTACCCAAATTGCCGGTTATGGAGGATAAGGCGCTTTTGCGAATCACTTGGGCTGATGACGCTTTTGATTTACACATAGTACATACATATATATATAGGTATATATTATATAATACGATTATAAGATTCAGCAAGTGATTTCATATTGGTTTGTGTTCATAATTAGGATTTAGAATTAGCAGAGACAAAGGATTATTAAAAAAGAGGTGTTAACGCGCGCTCGCCGATATTCGTATTCGTATTTGTATTCGCATTCGTTTTTTCTGGGTCATCCAATGGCTTGGATCAATGGCTATGTTCTATATAAGCTACTTACACACACCACACATATATAAACAACACGCGCGAGCGCTGGAAGAGATCGGTATTGGGTAAACTTAAGTGTATTGCAAATAATGTACCTTTGGCGCGGTGCGCTTTTAGAGTCTCGCCAGCAATGGCCGCAATCTCTTCGTTAGTGGTTTCCAGCAGGATTTCGGTTAGTGTGCGACGCACCACAAGCATCTACAGATGGGTATTGGGTATTCATAGATTGATTTCGAACTGTACAAAAGGGGGGTCTTGGGTTTGGATGTGCCGCCGGCTGGCCAGGGAATGAAAATCCAGAGCAGAGTTAATTCATCTGTGGACTCCACTCGATTTCATCGCCTGGCTGAGGGCAAAACACATCCGGGTCAAATGGTGATTGATGCCTACCAGATCCGCCAGTCTTTCTTCGTAGTTTTTACCATTGACATCGTCGTCTCCTTTAGCCGATGCTGCCGTTGCTGTCGCTGCCTTCTCCCCTGTCTGCTCGTCCTCATCGCTGCTGCTGCTGCCGCTGCCATCGGCGGCCTTACTCAACAATTCATTACCTATTTGATGCTCCTTCAGATCTCCGCCAAGCGCCACCCCAGCGGGCAAGCCAATAGAATCTTCGCTGTCGCTGGCCTGAATTTCAAGGGCATGTTTAATCGAAAGTCGTCACTACTGCCCTTCGCTTTCTTTCTTTGGTCTGTCTTGTTTTCAGTTTTAGGTTTGTGTGTTTGCTCATTAAATTTCAGTTTAGTTCAGTCTCGTTCTGGTGAGGAGTGAACAACCAATTGGTGTGATATGTGTGCCATGCTTTTTGGCACTTTTCGGTCCGTATTGAGAGTCAGTTAACCCTGCAAGCCCTGACCACCATACCCATACTTACCACGTTCGAGATGTTCAATAGATTAACAGGTGTTGTTAGTGTTTTGCTTGATACTTGCTTAACGTGGGCATCGATCTCAGCATCAGCCGTGTCTGATGGCACATGGGAGGAGGACTGCTGCCGTTCCAGCTGCCTCTGTTTCTCACGCTCCATTTTCTCCAAGCCCTCTCTGAAGCGAATTAGCAATTAAAGTTAATAAAATATATTCTGCATGTCTACACGTTTTCATCTGGCCTCACCTTATCCAAGCTGGCAACATTTTTCGTTTATTGGCATCGATCTCACTGCTGGCACCAACGCCGCTTCCGCTTTCAAAGTGCTGCTGATGCTGTGGATGTTGCTGTTGCTGTTGCGATTGCTGCTGCTGATGTTGCTGATGCGTTGCGAGCTGGTGTGGCTGCGCTGTCTGTTGCGATGGCTGCAGCTGTTGATGCGGCTCATTGGGATTGCTAACGTTGAGTTTGAGCAGCGAGGGAATATGTGCCGTGGGATTGCCTGTGCTGGGAGTCTTTCCGGGCTGCGTGTGCCAATTGCTCCATTGCTGTTTGCCCAGCGTGGCAGCTGTTGGGGAAATGTTTCGCGATCAGATAATGGCGTCGGTCCATAGTCTCTTTTTATGTTCACTCACCCGCTCCGCTGGACGCCGGCACGGACAGGGCTGGCGTCTCATTGACTGCCGCCAGCCACTGGGATTGCGTAACCATAGGGGCCGGCGGTGGTGGCGTTTCCCCGCCGTGTCCTCGCTCGTTGTCATCATCCATGTCCATGTCCGCCTCGCCGTGCTCCTCCAGGATGGGATATCCGGGCCGCGCCACATTAGGCAGGGGCATGGCCATCTGTTGGTGGTAATTGCGCACATTACCAATGACGGGTGGCGGCGGACATGTTGAAATGGGCATGTTTACGGCTGCCGGACCAGCGTCCCGCATGTGGATCCACTGTTGGGCGAGCTGTGCCCAATCGATGCCTGCGCCTCCCTGCATAGCCAGGGGCAAATTGGTGGCCATCAGAGGGTTCACGATGCCCGGGCCTCCGCCAGCGGGCAGTGAAAAATGAGGGGGTGGTGGCGGGGGTTGCGCCAGGAACTGATTGTGGCTATGGCCGTGTCCGTGGCCGTGGCCATGGGCATGCTTGTTGTAGCCCAGATCGGCGTTGCCGTTTCCGCCGGGAAACATTTCTGCACTTTGGCTAATTAAATCGCTTAATTACTGAACGAGTTCTTAGTTTTCCAAGTTTTTCCACAATTTTCCTTCCATTTTTCTTTTTTGTAATGTGGCCAAGCGACGTCTAAAAACAGGAAGATTATATTTCACACAGATGCGGATTTTCTTCTACATGGCAGCTGGTCACACTTTCTCCAAATACCGGTAGTACCGTTACTAGGAAGTTCTATTTTAAATTATTAAAAATCACGTTTTCTAAACTATTTAAAATTTTTTTAATATTAGATTATTTATCAAATTTCAATTTATTATAATATAAACAAATAGTAATGTAATATAAACAAAACAATGGAAGAAAATATTAACACAAATTAGTAAGTCCTATGTAATTATACCCTTGCAGGGTATTATAGTTTCAGTCAGAAGTTTGCAACGCAGTGAAGGAGACATCTCCGACCCTATAAAGTATATATATTCTTGATCAGCATCAACAGCCGAGTCGATCTAGCCGTGTCCGTCTGTCAGTCTGTCCGTCTGTCCGTCTGTCCGTCTGTCCGTCTGTCCGTCTGTCTGTCCGTTTCTACGCAAACTAGTCCCTCAGTTTTAAAGCTATCTGAATGAAACTTTGCAGTTAGTCTTCTATATACTCTCACTCGTAAATATGTCGGAACGGGCCGGATCGGACAACTATATCATATAGCTGCCATAGGAACGATCGGTAAAACTTTCGAAAAAAAATTATAACTTTGTCAGTTTTCAACAAAACTCCACCAAATTTGATATTTGGCCATTAATTATTAATTTAGAATTTCGATTTTAATTTCATGAAAATCGGACGACTATATCTTATAGCTCTTATAGGAACAATCAGAAAAAAATAAAAAAATTCATAACTTCGCTGTTTTTTAACATATTTTCATCAAATTTGAGATTTGGCCACTTAATATTCTTTCAGAATTTTAGTTTTAATTTCATGAAAATCGGCCTACTATATCCTATAGCTGCCATAGGAACAATCAGAAAAAAATAAAAAAATTCATAACTTCGCTGTTTTTTAACATATTTTC
>VNJQ01002201.1:0-101472 GCA_008042515.1 Drosophila truncata
TATAAGGTTGGGTAAACAAAAATATTGTATCTAAAAATACATCTGTTTTGCGTAGATCGAGCAAAGTTCTCATCCAATAGATACATATATGTATATAAGTTTATAGATACATTTAAAATTTTGTCCACTTGCCTAAATAATGACTTTCACTACACGAAGGGTATTTCAAGCCTTACTAATTATTTTTAGGTTTGCCAAATTAGTTTATTCTTTATTTTCACAGCTTTGTTTATTTATGCAAATTTTGGGCTTTTAAATGTATATTTTACAAAGCAGAGAAATGAAAAAGAGCATCCATCAACACGTTAATTAACATCTCTTCTCCAAATCTATTTATTTATACTTTTTGGGGGGGGGCTTTGGGGGCTCGTCGCCCGCTGGCTCTAGCTTTAGCTTTTGTTGTGGTGTTTGGCAAATAAATTGGCCAAATTAAGCAGAAAAGCCGGCACTCACATTCCCATTTAAATATGAATAGATAAAAATAATCATATATGTATACACTCAGTAATACCTCTTTTATATAGGGTTTTCTGGTACCCTCAGGTGTGGCACTTGTTCTTTTCCTTATCTCAGGACACCTCATAAACGTGTGTTTTTCTGCTCTTGCGTTTTATCAACGGTCATAAACTATTTGCGACAAATACGCATAAGAAATCCGCCCAAATTATTTTTTGTTTTAGCAAATCGCGCGAGAATCCGATATTTTCTAATCTCAGATTGCGATTTGACCACTTCAGTGGGGGCATCAGTAGGAACAACATTTTTTTGCAATACTAACCATGACGCCGCGTTAAAAAACTGAACGCTAACGATGACTTGGCTAAAAAAATAAAACTTACACCGGGGCCTGTTTCCCCGCAACACCCAGCCAGCTGAGAGAGCGATGTGGCGTTGAGAAAGTTTTATATGCGAAATGATAGCAAACGAGTATTATGCTTTTATTTACCTTTTTTATTATTATTATTTTTCTTTTTTTTTTTGGGTTGGGTTATTTCAGTTTATTTTGTGTTCGCTGAGCTGGTAAAACAAGAGAATTAGCTGTGATAAAAAAAACTGAAAGTAGACGCACACACACACCTGTGGATTAGAACTTTTTGGTCGTAACAACTAGTGTTGAATTTTTTACTTAAACTTTGCCTGCTTCGAGTGCTTGCTCTTATTTCGAATCGGATTTTCAAACGGTGAGGATATCAGGTGTCGAAGGGCCGTGATTAATTGTCTGGGAATCTGTGAACAAGCAAACCAATTAACCCCTTCGAGTGCATTTATGAAAAGTCTATTAAGACAGTAAATGTTTACAAATCTATTAAGCGCAGCAGATTCGTTGGGATATTTAAAAATGATAGTATAGTGATGAAATTTGTGTTTGCTGCGGAATAATAAAGTATCTGTAAAGTTGTTAGTGTTAATTATAATCAGTGAATGTGTAGTTTTAACGGGAAGTTTGTAATAAAAAGAAAAAAAATAATTTCCTGAAATGGGGATAATAATTCCGTTGGTTTACAAAATAATCCTTGATTAATCTGCTTATGTCATATAATTTACTATTTATTAAGAAAAACATATGTTTTTATTAAGATAACATTAATAATTATCTTTAGGTTTGCCAAATTAGAATTAATATCAGAAAACCACAAATACAAAAATATTTATAATAATTATAGTAAGGCAAAGCTACAAATATTTATTTATAAACCTAAAACCTATAAAACATGTATCGTTCTATATATCTGCCCTCTTTCTATCCTAATATCTGTTATCTATCTTTCGTTTTTTCTATCCATCTTTCTATCTACCTATTTAGTTAACAAAAATCTCATCCACTGTGCGGGTATTTTGATTGTTTTTTATTAAAGACAACTACTATTTTACCGCCTCTTCCTCTTCTATATTCGTGTTACTAGTATTTCTAGTTTCTCTCTTTCTCTTTCTCTTTTTCTTTCTCCGGTCTCCCCAACTTAATTTCTGTTATGTTATTTTTACACACTCGCACTAACACTCTCATGCTGACTGCCTCATAACGATGTCCAAATTAAAGCCGGCTTTTTTTCTACACATTTTTTATTTATTTGTTTATTCGTGTGACTTTACTCTCTTTGTTGTTGTGTTTTTTTTTCGTCCAAATGAATTTCTATCTCTGCCTGTGTTTTATTCTCCTTGTGTTGGTGGGGAGCGAGAGCTCCAAGTCTGGTTTAAAACTTGGTGCTCTCTCTCAGTCTGGGGAGCGTAAAATACTGTGTGTGTGAGATATGCAAACACAGTTGAATTGATTTAAGCGTCGATTAACGCACACACTAGCATTGCACAGGGGGGCCAATTTGGGGGTTTTTTCGTTAAAAAATTAATAACTTTTTAGACAAAGAAAATTATCAAATAGTTTAAAAAGTATCTAAAAGATACTTTTTCATCTTGGAAATAAAGGTGCTACCTTCTATGAAATATTACTCATGGCTTATCATAGGTGACATATCTGAAGGTACTTGAAGTATTTCGTGTGAAGTCTCCACTGTGCCGTGGCGGCAAGGAGAGCGACAGCGAGAGTGAGCGGCAAAGACAACATACGATACGACTGAAAATTTTCGAGTCGTGTGTTTCTTCAGTAATCAGTTGCATTATAATGGTGCGCAAGTCCGGTAGAGTTAAAATTTCTAGTCGCGATCGCGATCGTGTCGCCGTTGGTGATATTCTGTTGCGTGGCAAAGTGGGCGGTGGGCGGGTCTCCGTCGCAGTTGCAGCAGCCAAGGCAGGGACGACGGTGGAGCCAGTGACTGAGGGACGACGGCGACGCAGACGCGATAGCAGTGCCAGCCACACGGCCTCAAGTGACGGTCTGTCTGTTGTTGTTGTTGTTGTTGTTAATGTTGTTGCTTTTCTCAATTTTGTTTGTTGTTATTGCGCGATTTTTTAAAAAGTTTTTTTTTTCGCCATATTACCATTTCTACGATAGGCAACACACAGGTCAACAAATAAATTACACATGTATCGTATACCGTACAGTTGCGGTGAAAAATGTAGTCCTCAAAATAATAAATGCAGGGAAAGCAAGATACTTTTTAAATAAATATCTTTTTTAAGCATCGTTGTTGCCTTAAGAAAGTATAACCATTTTTTCATCTCCGTTGGCTATTTATATATTTTATAATTAACTTATTGCAATTGTTTTATTAAATTATAATTAAAAATAAGAACATTATGTACTGCTCCTGTTTAAAATGCAACTCAATTCCTAAAAAACTGTACGTATACGTGATATTAAAAGCTGTGCAGCCAAAACTGCTAGCGACCAGTAAATATCAAACTGTTGGATAGAATTTGCGTAGGCGCAGAGAGCTTGTAAAACGGTGCCCAGCCCCTGCGGCTGCCAAACTGTTGATCTAAGCATGACACGACATATATTTAACGACACGTTTTGCGAATGAGTAACAAAGAATAATAACACTTTAGCATCTAAATTGAGTATATATTTATATATTTTATTGACTTACTTAATGGTGTTTACAAACATTTTAGAGGAAATAATAGCAATGGAACTCAGTGGCTCTTAAAATGTATTAAAAAGACAGTTTATGAGATTGCACAGGTTATTTGAAAGCGACATATTTATATTTTAACTTTTATTAGTTTCTGTAAGAGTTATTTTATAAAAATAATTAATAATAAAAAAAATATTTAAATAATTTTTTTAATTTAATATACAAAATATACCCAAATTTAATCTGTGTACCTTTCTCCTTGCAGAGTCTGAAAGCCACATAATGCATGCCGATGCTTTGGCCGCCGGTTATCCGGCTGCCTCCCAGCCGCACAGTCCCATTGGACATGCACTTAGTCCCAACGGCGTCGTCCTGGGACTGAGCAACAGCAGCAATCAGAGCAGCGAGAATTTCGCGCTCTGCAACGGAAACGGAGGCGGCAATGCGGGCAGCGCAGGAGCCGGAAGCGCCAGTAGCGGCAGCACCAACAACAATAGCATGTTCTCGCCAAATCACAACCATAGTGGAAGCGGAAGTGGTGGCAGCAGTCAGCAGCAGCTGCAACAGCAACAACAGCAGCAGCAGCAACAGTCACCGACGGTGTGTGCCATCTGTGGAGATCGGGCGACGGGCAAGCACTATGGAGCCTCCAGTTGCGATGGCTGCAAGGGATTCTTTAGGCGAAGTGTGAGAAAGAATCACCAGTACACGTGCAGGTAGGCATTAATCATAAATTTATAAACATTTTCTTACTTAATTCATTATTTCCCTTTGCCAGATTCTCCCGCAACTGTGTGGTGGACAAGGATAAGCGCAATCAGTGTCGCTATTGCCGGCTAAGGAAGTGCTTCAAGGCGGGCATGAAGAAGGAAGCAGTTCAGAACGAGCGGGATCGAATCAGCTGTCGACGCACCTCCAACGATGATCCGGACCCGGGCAATGGCCTTTCAGTGATCTCGCTGGTCAAGGCCGAGAATGAATCACGCCAGTCTAAAGCCGGCGCTGCCATGGAGCCTAACATCAACGAGGACCTCTCCACAAAGCAGTTTGCCAGCATTAATGATGTCTGCGAATCAATGAAACAGCAGCTACTGACCCTGGTGGAGTGGGCCAAGCAGATTCCGGCCTTTAACGAGCTGCAGCTGGACGACCAGGTCGCCCTGTTGCGCGCCCATGCCGGCGAGCACCTGCTGCTCGGCCTGTCACGGCGTTCGATGCACCTCAAGGATGTCCTGCTGCTGAGCAACAACTGTGTGATTACCCGACACTGTCCAGGTGGGTTGGCTGCATATTATATCATCTTCATTTGGAAATTAATAAAAAATTCTTTCTTGCAGATCCCCTTGTGTCACCAAATTTGGACATCTCTCGGATAGGCGCCCGCATCATTGACGAACTTGTGGTAGTCATGAAGGATGTGGGCATCGATGATACCGAATTTGCCTGCATCAAGGCTCTGGTCTTTTTCGATCCCAGTAAGTTTTCCTGAAAGCCTTAAGAGATCTCTTTAATTAATGATTCGAAATTTAAATAATTTACAGATGCCAAGGGCTTGAATGAGCCGCATCGCATCAAGTCGCTGCGTCACCAGATACTCAATAATCTCGAGGACTACATATCCGATCGGCAGTACGAGTCGCGCGGTCGCTTCGGCGAGATTCTACTCATCCTGCCCGTTCTGCAGTCCATCACCTGGCAGATGATCGAACAGATTCAGTTTGCCAAGATCTTTGGCGTGGCGCACATCGATTCGCTGCTCCAGGAGATGCTTTTGGGAGGTGGGTTCAAGCTTAGAAATTACTCCTAAACTCATTGAATAATATAATTTATTTGTATATCCGATTTTTGTAGGAGAGTTGGCGGACAATCCCTTGCCCTTGTCGCCCCCGAATCAGTCAAACGACTACCAAAGTCCCACCCATACAGGAAACATGGATGGCGGCGGCAGTCAAGTAAACTCTTCCCTAGATCCGCTGGTTTCAGGCGGTGGCAGTGGACCACATGGCTTGGACCTTGAGGTTCAGCATATTCAGGCCCTGATAGAGGCAAACAGTGCGGAGGATTCATTTCGGGCGTATGCAGCCGGCACAGCAGTAGCTGCGGCAGCTTCTGCTGCCTCGTCTTCCTCCTCCGCCTCTGCACCCACATCCGTGGCTCCGGCTGCGATCTCGCCCCCGCTCAATAGCCCCAAGTCGCAACAACAACAACAACAACAGCATCAGCATCAACAGCAACAACAGCAACATGCGACTCACCAGCAGCAGGATGGATCCTACATGGATGTGCCCGTGAAGCACTACAATGGCAGTCGGTCCCAGCACAGTCCCCAGCGCATGCATCCCTACCAAAGAGCGGTGGCATCACCAGTCGAGGTGACCAGCGGTGTTGGCGGTCTGGTGCTGCGTAATCCCGCCGACATAACGCTCAATGAGTACAACCGAAGCGAGGGCAGCAGTGCCGAGGAGATGCTGCGACGCACTCCGCTCAAGATCAGAGCGCCAGAGTTGCTGACAGCGCCCACTGGCTATGGATTGGGTGAGTTTTCAAGGGAAATTTATCTCTTAAACTATATATTTTCTTAATAAAATAAATACTAAATTTCTGCTCTTCTGTATTCCAGAACCCTGTCGCATGACGTTAAAACAGGAGCCCGAGACTGGCTATTAAATGATTACCAATTGGTGCAATAGGCGGCAGTTTGCAATAGGACTATGCTCAAAGACACACACAACACACCACACACCCCGTACACACAGATACAGGCCCCACTCTTGCTGCAGAGAGAGAGATGGAAAATGAAGAACTTACTTAATTGTTATGCCTTGAACATTTTTGATACTTTTTATTAGTCATTAAGTAGGTATCTTGGAAATTGTTGCTTAATTTTTAAATGTTTAACGCAGTTGCAATCTATTTTTGGAGTCATATTTCGCTCAAGAAGTTTATTATATACACTTATATATATACATATGCATATATATATTATACACCATCTAGCACGTACTGAGTTTGTTGGTTATTTGGTTATTTTATCCTTGTGCATGGGTCACAAAGCATTCATATAGGCCATGCAATATATTGTTTTAGGTTAGGGTGTTGTCTAGATTATGCGCTGAAAGTGTAATATACAAATTATATTTAGTGTTAAACAAAGAACTATTTTTATATGAGTATGTATAAAATACAACAAACTATTCTAAGATGGCTGAATGAATAAAAAACAGAAAATCTATACAAAAATAAGGAAAGGTAGAAGTTTGAAGTTTGTTAATTATTTCTGGGTTTATGAAAAGTAAAATAATGGTAAAGAGCAGAGTTTGCTCCAAGGAAACATATTAATTCGTCAACAAGCGAGAACTACCTTTGTTGGGCACTGAAGTTCAAGGTCGGAGCTAGACATGATCACATCACATGAGTCACTTAGTTAAAAAAAAGGAAGATCTGGAATTCCCATATTACTTTTTTATTGCTTGACAATTTTAGTAAATTAACATCTTTTAACGTTTTAAAATATTTCGAATTTTATTTTTAATTGTGATATGATGTTAATGGTGCGTTGGAATAAATACCATATTTTGCAACCATTAACTTTTTGAGTATCGCATGCAGCAAAAACGAATAATAATGCTCATTCTTTAAATCAATATTTATCTGTTTAATTTTTGTAAGAAAATCAAAGTTTTAAATATGAAAAATTAAGATTGACACTTCTGGTGATCCTGATCAATAATATATGCAGTTTATCGGGTCGGAAATGACTCCTTACTGCGTGGCAAGCATCTGACTTCAACCATTGAAAGTTTATAAGAAAACAACACTAATAACATTGTACAAAGACTACTTAAACCTTTATTTATTTATCAATATTGCTAATTCCCGTCTTCTCCACCTGGGCGAGCAGTTCCTGGAGCTTGTTGTCGAACAACTCGCACCGAATGGGCATCTCCAGCGAATAAAATGGGTTCTTGAGGACATAGTCGGAGTACAGCTCGTAAACCTTGCGCAGCAGCAAGTCTATACCATTCAGGCCCGTCTCCGAGATCACAATAAACTTGATGCCGGTGAGCGTTTGGAAGCAGTGCAGCGTGAACGTGTCCGCCTCCAGCAGCTCAATGCCAGAGCTCTTTGGCTCCGGACTCAGCTGGCTGGCGATGGCGAACAGGGGGTAGAACATGCTGGCCAGGAAGATCTTCTCGTTGGTGGTCATCTTCGGTCGACTGAACTTCAGGTTGATGGGATAGTTCTCTGGCGCCTCCAGCGTTGTCTTCACGTCTCGTCCATCGTCCAGGGTCACGCCCGTGACGGCTATGCCGTTGACCGCCACCAGGACGTGGCCAACTGCAAGGCAGAATGTGTATTAGCCAAGAGGCAAACTGTAAATCCAAGACACACCCACCATTTATTCCATCCTTGCGGTTGAACGACACCGAAACCTTTTTGGAATCGTAGTCCAGCACCAGGTCCAGCGGGTATGTGAAGGTCTTCTCGTGCTCGATGCGCGGCACATTGTTGTCCAGGTTGAATATAAGGCCACCCGATTTGCTAACTATATAGACGCCATATATAATCATGGCTTATTTGTTGCTAATTCTGTGTTTTTAGGAATGTTTTCTTTTGGCCGATTGGCGATAGGTTTACAAATATCTGTTATCGAACTAAGTGTCTTGATAGACGGCGGTCACACTATTTTTTGAACAGCTGATGGCTGGCATTAGGATTAAAAATAAACATAATTGATTTTCTGCTCCGCTAGTATACGTAAACGCGTAGGCGGTCTCACCTGGTTGTGCTCCGGATTCACCAACATTCAGCGAAAGCCATGGGCTCCGATGACCAGAGCGCCGGCGACAGGATCCAGAAGGGGTTCCAGATCAACTATATGATTCTGCGGGACGCCGACAGCGGCAAGGTGATATGGCAGGAGAACAAGGACTTTTCGGCACCGGATCTGGAGCACGAGGCGCGTGTGCCGGTGAAGATACTGGACATGCGGGCTGTGTCGCGGGAGATCAACTTCAGCACCATCGAACCGATGGAGAACTTCCGGCTCGATCAGAAGGTACTGTTCAAGGGACGCATCATGGAGGAGTGGTTCTTCGAAATGGGCTTCGTGGGAGCCAACACAACCAACACCTGGCAGTCGACCATTGAGGCGGCGCCCGAGTCCCAGATGATGCCCGCCAAGGTCTTGAACGGCAATGTGACGATCCAAACCAGTTTCTACGACAACGAGACACTCATCACCAAATCGGTTGTGCGCCTGTACTACATTTAAGCGATGGTGGCTGTGAATCACCTGGCCAGCTGTTCCCATCTGCGCCCACTCACGACTTGCTGCGAAGCGGAGCTCTTGAACTACAGCAGATGTTCTCTCCACAAAAAACAACATTTAGTTCGCTTTAGAATACTTCTGCATTTGAATGCAATTGTTTGTGCGTTTATGAATCTAGTTGTAGTCTAATGATGCATTTTAATCTAATTTTACATACATTACATACATTAATTTATTAATAAAGATTTAACGAATGTAACACACGCAACTACCAAGGAGTGAAAGCCCTCAAAAAGATCATGCTAACGTACAAATCTATATATCTATCTCCTGACTAAATGCTTAAATCTGTCAAAAAGTTTGACTATAAATAGCGCAGAGTAATGCAATCTTTGCAATCCGTTCAGAGAAAATGTGTATCTCTAGATCTCTAGCAGTCTACGCAAAAATATATTAAATCTATTAAAAATATAAATAAACAGTTAAGCAAACTGCAAAATGTATCAAGAATTAAGAAAATGTTTAGCTACGACTGCGAGTACCATTTAAAAGTCTACTGAAATCTGTCAAAGTTGTATTAGATATGGCTTTATGCAAATACATATATAAGGAGATGTTTGAAAGAAATGTAATTGAAACGAGTTTTAATCTAATTATTTTAGTGATTAAGAGACAATTATCTAATGAACAGAGATTTGTCATCAAATATGGGCTAGTTGGTCCCTTTCGATCCCTCTGAATAGGAGAAAACCAGACAGAGGTCAACTCTAGAACTGGTTGTGCCGCCTGGCTATCTTTTACTTTCATGTCAGAGGTAGCATAATCCCACCCGCGGCTAAATTTTGCATAAGTTCGCATTTAGACGGCTGTCACTGAATATTCATATATATTTGGGATCGCGAAAAGTGGCGCTCAAGTTAAGAGGAGATCCGAGCAGAGTGCTGACTTGACCCCATTTACCATAATCCGAAATAGAACTCGTGCCCGGTCAAGAGCCACTCGAGGGCTGCCGAGAAAGTCTTCTTGGTGGCCAGATATTTGAACTAGACCACAGTTCGATTCCATCGTTTAACAGCTTCGCATCTAAAGTTAAATAAACCAAGAGAATGGCAAGGATTAGTGGAGCTCTAGTGCTCCTGGCCATCGTCCTTCTGGCCTTCTTCGTGGCCAGCAGTGAGGCGCAGAAGAACCAAAACAAGCAGAAGAAACAGCGTCCCGTCCAGGGCGACGTCCAGGGTAACATGGCCCATCACAAGAACAAGAGACCCAGGCCCAAGCAGGGCCAAAAGCAGAAGCAGAAGCCCAACAAGCAACAAGTGCAGAATGTCCAGGAGCCCACGGTACTTACCGTTACCATTCCCGAATTGGGCAAGCTTCGTGGTCGCACTTTAAGCACGGATTGGACGGGTCAAAAGATAATGCAATTCCTGGATATTCCCTATGGCAAGGCCGATCGATTCAAGGTAAATTAGTGTTGCTATTATGTATTTAAGCTAGAAAAAGATACTTTATTTCCGAGTAAATATAAAGAATCCACTGCTTGGGTCTCCTACCTCGCATTTGACGAACTTGTTTCAACATCCTCGATAGTATAGTGGTTAGTATCCCCGCCTGTCACGCGGGAGACCGGGGTTCAATTCCCCGTCGGGGAGAATGTTGAGATACATTTTTTTCTTTTATTCTTTATTTTTTCTTTTGCCCTTAAAATGTATTTGTTAGAAAAATCAATTCATCCAAGTCCTCGATAGTATAGTGGTTAGTATCCCCGCCTGTCACGCGGGAGACCGGGGTTCAATTCCCCGTCGGGGAGGTTTGCAAACATTTTTTTTCACATTTTAGTATCCTGGTCCTTAAAAAAGGATATAAAAAATGCAATCGTAAATAAAAAACAAATGAAAAAGAATAAAAAAATTGCTTACACATCTCCCCGACGGGGAATTGAACCCCGGTCTCCCGCGTGACAGGCGGGGATACTAACCACTATACTATCGAGGATGTTGAGCGACGTCCGTCAAATGATAGATAGATGCGTTCATACCTCTCAAAGAAAGAACACTGTTTTTCAGTCGCAAAGAATTTTTATATTTATTATATTTTAAAAACTGATATTTAATATTTTAAAATAAACATTAAAAATTATGTATTATTTTCCCACAGCCAGCTGAGCCAGCACCAGCTTGGAGGGGCTCTTTACCCGCTCACCGTCCTCACGCCGGATGCCCTTCCATTCAGGATCTGCTCATGTTTTCCAAACTGGAGGAGGAAGGCTATGATGTGGAGGACTGCCTGCGGCTAACCATAAACACCAAGGCGGTATGTTAAACGCTTTTAATATTGGTTTTAATAAAAATAATTCCAGTATCTCTGGGAGTTTTTTTCAAATATATTTTTTTTTTTAGAAATTAAATTAAAAATCTATTTATTAATTGAAATCAAAATTTATATATTTTTGACAGATGGAGGGAAAATCCATGCCTGTTATGGTTTACATCCATGGCGATTTCTTCTATGACGGCGACTCTGTGGAAGCTGCTCCTGGCTATTTGCTGGAGCACGATGTGGTTCTGGTCTCTGTTCGTTACCGCCTGGGACCTTTCGGCTTCCTGTCCACACTGACCGACGACATGCCCGGTAATGCTGCTGTCACGGACATTATCCTGGCTCTCAAGTGGGTGCAGAAGCACATCGCCTCCTTTGGTGGAGATCCGAAACGGGTGACGCTTTTCGGTCAAGTGGGTGGAGCAGCGTTGGTCAATGTTCTGACTCTGAGTCCTGCTGTTCCGGCTGGACTCTTCCATCGTGTGATCTATCAATCGGGCACAGCGCTGTCGCCGGCCTTCATCACGGACTCGCCTTTGGGTGCCACCAAGGCCATTGGCCGAATTGCCGGCTGCAAGCAGCCTGCCAAGGTGGATCAGCTGAACAAGTGTTTAAGTCGTTTGAATACCACAATGCTCCTGGCTGCCTTCAGCGTGCATGGTGAAAATCAGCCTTCCCTGTCCGGCGGAGCTTATGGTGGCGTGCAACTGGTCATTGGCGGACCCTCTGGCATCCTTCCCGAACATCCTGGACGCCTGCTGGCTGCGGAGAAATTCCAGGCCTATCCCACAATGGGTGGCAGCGTGAAGAACGGCGGAACCTTTATGCTGAGGGGTGAGTTATTATTTATTAATTTGAATATTTTTATTAAATTTTACAAAAAATATAATTTATGACTTCTTCATTGCAGACATCTTCTCGGATATATTTAACGAGACTATTTTGGATGACAAAATGACAGGAAGGCAGTACATTGATACCATTATTGAGCAGGCAAATGGTGCTGATCCCACTGGCTCCTGGAGGGAGTTTTCCGACGAGGAGATTTTCTCTAAAGACGATGTCAAGAATGGCACCTTCAAGCGCTTAACTTCGGGTTTGATTGATGTGAGTAACCATATTTTAGAATATATTATTTACTGAAATTATTGATGTTTAAATTTAATTTTTTTTCCAGCTCTGCAGCACTATTTCCCTGAAGAACCCCGTGTTGCTGGTACTCCAAGCCAATGCCAAGAAGTTGCCCAATAGCACTTACCTGTACACCTTTGACTACGAGGGCGAGCAGACTCGCTATGCGACCACTCCAGAGGAGGCCAGTTTCGTGCCCTTTGACATGGGCACCTCTCTGACGGACGACAATTTGTACCTGTTCCCCTGGCCACGTTTCCTGGCACTCAACTCCAACCGAGACATGAAGGTGGCCAGGCGTATGGTGGCCCTGTGGACTTCCTTTGCTACGACTGGTGTTCCCCGGGCACCCGGCGTGCCAGACTGGCCATCGATGAATGATGAGACGGGTCCTTATATGCGCATCGGTCGTACTGTCACCTTTAGCGATAATTATTTAGATGAGTATCGCATTGCTGTGGATGAGGCGAAGCGAGGCTACAGCCTGGTCAATGAGGATTTTTATGAGCTGGAATCTGCCCTGGAGGCGGTGGCCAAGCTAGACAAGGATCAGGTGGCCGCTTTGGAGGGTGAGGCAGACCAGGAGGACAGCGAGGAGGAGGGCGAAAGGGCAGCTAATGAGGGCCGTGGACAGAATCTGGTCTTTATTGCCAGGAAGTCAACTCGCGTCCAGAAGCAATAGAAATAAGAAGCTTAAAATATGATCCTCCCTTTCTCTAATTTATGTATTCTCAAAATAAATAATGTTCTTAAATAAATGTAAAATTTAGCGGAGGGTCGTTTGAATTGGAAGGGTTTCTTTGTTACCATGAAAAGAGTAATCTTTAAAAATTTAATAATTTTATTATAGGTTAACTTTAAGCCAGAAAATTACTTAATTTCCTCTAAATGAGACCGTTGACCTGCTATAAAATTAAATTGAATTATTATTGGCATTAACTTTAAATTATTAGACTGAAAATAATATGTTCAACCTTTTGTTGTTTCAACTGAATCCGCTTTCTTTCACGGCCTCATAAATCATATTCCGCGGTTAAGAATCTCCATGAATAGAGGGATCAAATTTCCATTCAAATTTATTAGGGAACATAATAGAAGTTAAATAAAGCGTGACACATCATTAGGTCTTTGGTTTAATTAATTTGCCACCTTGGCATTAGCATTAGCAGTATTTCAGCTGTAATCAAGATTGATTGAATAATCCCTTCTGAGTTTGATATATTTTTAGATATAGAAAACAGCAATGCCCTTTCTATTGGGAAATAATGAAGCCAAACTATATAAAAGGTTGAAATTGATATTTTAATCTCTTTTCATACAAATGTTTCCTTTGTTTTTCATTATCTTAAAATTATGTTAATTTTAATTAAGCTTTCTCACGAGATTTCCTAGAATAGAATAATTAGAATAATTTGTAAGAATACAAATACCTTTCATTTTTTTGATAAGCTCGTTTATTTGAATTCTACAAAAGGAAAAGTTATACCTGGCACGCTTTCTTCTAACTTCCTTTTCTGGTGGGGTTTCCCAAGTTTGACTAAATGTTAAGATAGCCAAAGAATGGAATTATCTTGTGCGATTTGGTGTAGAAGTCGTTGATCTCTTTCGGCACAGAATGCTTTGCCAATGCTTTCTCCCGCCGCTCGCGATGATGGATCATACACCTCGGAGCAGGAATACCAGTAGCGAGGAGAATATGCGGAATCAATTAGGTAAAATTTAAAATTTAAATCAATGCCCGCAGCTTTTGCGAGATTAATTTTTGTTGTTGCCCCAATGCTGCCCGCACTTTCATCGTCGCCACAGTCATCGACGTCGACGTCGTCGTCGTCGTCGTCATCGTGAGAAAGACAAACTTAGTTAATGGCTAATGTTTGCCGGTAAATATTCGCATCAATCTGAGCGACTAATGACTGACTAGCAGACAAATCGGACTCAGGTTCGGGTGGCCGATCTTCTGCTCTTGTAGTTTTCCCTTTTACTTACAGATGATCAGCGGAGCAGTCAAGCAACCGAAATCGGAGCAACGAAATCCGTTCTTGCACTGAGCAAAAAGTTATAGATGTTATAGGGTTTAAACTGAAGTAAAAAGCTTGAAAAACTGTACTAAAAATATTTGTATTTATTGTTAATAGTTCATTCATTTTATTCCTTTTTAAAAGTATATTTTATATTATTCAAGGACTTAAAGAGGACCACTATTTAAAGAATCACTTTTATAAATTACATGTTGAATGTTTCTTAAAAATTTCTAGCATTATTTGTAAAATTGTTTAAAATTCAATTAAAATTATTAAATATTTCTAGCATTATTTGTAACATTGTTTAAACTGCAATATAAACCTTCCCCCTACCCCTTTCTCCCTGTGTAATTATTAGCATATATGTATGGCTCTATCCGCATCATTTGCAGTAGATTTCGCGTTTTGTTTTAGCCAGTTTTCGTTTGCAAACTCTTCGTTTTGGCTATTTCGGTCAGGCATGGGGTGAAACTTCGGGTCAGCGCCGCGGACTAATATCTATTAGCTCCGTCTGACCACAGATCAGTTGCGTTCGGTGCGCTAAAGAGAGTGCTGGTTCGATCCGCGATCATCCCCGTAAAGATGCAGCTCGTGCTTATGCTAATACTTCTGCTCCTCCATCACGGGGTGGAGGCTCGGTTCCGGAACAGGCAGTACGATGAGGAGAAGGACACCATTGTGGAACTGCCCAAGCTGGGCAGCATCCAGGGAAAGATTCTTGAGACTGCCTGGACCAAGCGTGAAGTGCTGCAGTTTGTGGATGTTCGATATGCAGAGCCACCCACGGGACTTCATCGCTTCAAGGTACACTAGTTTCTGGATTTTGAGTGGATTATTTCAGTTTTCTGCAGGACTATAACAGAGTTTAGAGTTGAAACAATAGAATTATAACTAGTTCTTTGTTGATTTTGGTGCAAAAAAATAGAGGTCGTCGTTATGCAAAAATGCAAAATATGTTAACATAACAGATTCGCCAAGAATTTCCAATAGAAATGTCTAACTTTATTTGGAGTCTGGTTTCTCCTACCGCAAAAACTTTCAAAATTATGTAAATTTCCCCAAAGGCAATAAATAAGACAGCTGAGACTTAATTCTCAAAAGAAAAAAGGCAAAAAATATAGATGTTCCTCACATCTCCCCGACGGGGAATTGAACCCCGGTCTCCCGCGTGACAGGCGGGGATACTAACCACTATACTATCGAGGACTTGGTAGCACCTTGGTTTATTTAACATGTTGGACAGGCGCGCATCTAGAGGTCGTCTACTAACAATCTGATTATAAAAAAATAGAGATTATTCTTAGATTTTAGTTTCAGTGATTAGCCATGAGTCATAAACAACCACAAAATTTTAAAATTTAAATAAACTTTCAGCTTTAAATAGCAAAATTTAATGTATATTTATTTATATTATCGATTTTGTATTATTTTATATTTTATTTTATTATTTCACATTTTATATTTTATTAGCATTCAATTTTAGTTATTTCTTGTTATTTATAAAATCTGCAATTAACAGCAAACACAAATACTCGCAGACATTTCGACTCTAGAAACCAGCAAACATTTGAGACAACATAAACATTTATATTTTTATATTTAAATTTTATTCATTATGCACACATCTACCCACCGTCTGAGAAGACGTGATTTTGAGAGAAATGCAAATGGTTTTCAGAGAGTCTAACCGCTATCATCTTATTTCCATATCATTTACAAGAAGGTCATACAAAATTAACTATTAATTAATATGCACCGATAAAGCTCATCAGAAATATTGACTCTCATTATTAATTAACTTTTTACAGCCCCCGCGTCCGATCGAGCCCTGGGAGGATGTGATGGATGCCACCGCGGAGAAGATTGGATGTCCTTCGGTGGTGTCCATGGAGTCGCTGCGCAAGCTGGATGATGTTTTGGACGTGGAGGACTGTCTGACCATGACCATCACAACACCAAATGTGACGGCACGCCTGCCTGTGCTGGTGTACATCCACGGGGAGTATCTTTACGAGGGCAGCAACTCGGAGGCGCCTCCGGATTATCTGCTCGAGAAGGACATCGTGCTGGTCACGCCGCAGTACCGACTCGGCCCTTTCGGGTTTCTGTCCACGAAAACGGATGAGATTCCCGGCAATGCTGGCTTTCTGGATATTTTCCTGGCGCTGCAGTTTGTTAAGCATTTTATTTCAAACTTTGGCGGTGATCCTTCGAGGGTAACGGTGGCTGGTCAGGTGGGAGGAGCAGCCATTGCCCATCTGCTCACCCTCTCACCGATGGTGCAGCGGGGTCTGTTCAGCCAGGTGATTTATCACTCGGGCTCTGCCATTATGCCCATTTTCCTGGAGGAGGATCCCCGCAAGCATGCCCACGAGATAGCCAAGAAGGCGGACTGCCAGATGGTGACTGTGCGGGATCTTAACTCCTGTCTCATGGATCTCACAGCTCTGGAGTTGCTCACAGCCTTTATGGAGCATGCCGTAAGTTTATTTACATATAAATCTGTGCAAAGTTTAACATTTTATTTTTGGCAGCTGGAGAAATCGGACCTGGGAATTGGACACACTGGAGGGATTCAGTTTACCATTGGCGGACCCAGTGGTGTGCTGCCAAAGCATCCTTATGATCTGATGCTGGAGTCGAACTTCTCTTATCCAGCAATGGGTGGCTGCCCGAAAAACGCTGGAACTCGTGTGCTCAACGAGATTGTCGACAACGATTTTGAGGGAAAGATTCCGGATGATGAGTACAATACCTACAATTATATTGACCATGTGATACGCCAGGTGGTGGGCACAGACAAGACCATGCTCCTCACCAGTTTTGTTACCCATGATTTCTTTAACCGTCATCTGCTGGAGAATGGAACCTTTGACACGCTGATACCCAGACTTATTGATGTAAGTTGAAGGTTAAACTATAATATTTGATTTTAAATTTAATTTTAAAATATTTTATTTAGGTGGCTGGCACTCTGAACCACAAGCTGCCCGTTCTGTTGGCTTTGAACATGAACAACAAGCACAATCCGCACAATACCTTCCTCTACTCCTTTGAATATGCCGGCGAGTTCAATCGCTACAAGGAGATGGACGAGGAGACCAACATGCAGAGCCCCTTCCGGGCAGGCGTCTCCCTGACAGATGAAGCTCTCTATCTTTTCCCCTACCCCGACCACGTGAAGCGCCTCAGTCCACCGGACATGACAATGGCTCATCGCATGGTTGATCTCTGGACAAGTTTTGTCATCAGCGGGAATCCTCTGGGTTCCTATCGTTCTGGCTACTGGCCGCCCATGACCACGCTCTATGGTCCGTACTTGAAGATCGATGAGACGCTGACCATTGGAGGCAATTACTTCAACGAGTTTTCGGCCACGCTGCGAGACGAGGATGAGGGTCATAGCCTGGTCCGTGAGATTTATTATCTGCGCAGCCGCAGCCGAAAGCGGGCGCTGGCCAAGCGTCGAAAGGCATTGGCGAACTCCTCGGCCAGCAGAATAAGAAAGCTGCAAGGTCGCAAGAGTCTGGTGAAACGACCCAACCGAAACAAGATACGTTTTTGAAGTAGATCTACTTAGAAATAGATGTAGAATTTTAGAAATTAAAATACCTCAGGTTAAATTATCAATCGCCCATATTTATTGGTGAAATAATAGCTCATACTCAATGAGCATAATTTATTAAAATTAAACCGTAAAGTGAGAGCAATTTAAATTTATAAATATATGTCTTGGAAAAAACATTATGAAATTTATTATACGAATTTATAAAAAAGAGACAAACTCAAATTTTAATAATAAAATTTATTGTGGATTTTATCGTAGAAGTTAGAAAGAAATGTTCGACAGGTATTGTGTTTATTTTGTAATTAAAAGAATATTTTAAAAGACATTGGCAGACGGAAACGGGATCATCTACTGCCTGCGTCGCTGCTGCCTGTGCATGAGCTTAATGTGCTGCGGTTCGTTGTGCAGGCGTCTGAGTTGGGAATATCCTGGGTATTCCTGACGGGTCTCTTCCTGCTCCTCTTCGGCTCTCTCCTGTGCCTCCCGGGCTCTGTCGCGTTCCTCCTCTTCCTCGCGCAGCTTTTGCTGGGCTCGCACATAATCCTCGTAGCTGGGATAGGAGCTGGGATCGTTGGCCGGATCGGATGGTTCCTGGTCATCATCGTCTTCCGGATTCTCCTCAACGGGTTCTCCTTGCTCCTGATCCAGCTGATCCCGCCGCTCTTCTTCCCGGTTCTGTTCTTCAGCATCGAAATCCGATTCGGCAGGTTGTCTGGCTTGATGGGCTCTTAAGTAATCCTCGTAGCTGGGATAGTTCCGAGGATCATCATTGTCAGGATGGGGTTCTCGCTCCTGTTGCTCACGCTCCTGCTGCTCTCGCTCCTGCTGCTCTCGCTCCTGCTGCTCTCGCTCCTGCTGCTCACGCTGCTGCTGCTCGCGCTGTTGTTGCTCGCGGTCCTGCTCCTCGTTATAGTTTCGCTCTGGTTCGGTTTCTGAAGGATTTTGTTCTTGCTGTGCTTTAAGGTAATCTTCGTAGGTGGGATAGACTTCACGATCATCGCCAGGATTTTCCTCATGTTCTCTCTCCCGCTCCTGCTGCAATCGCTCCTCTTCTAGTCGCTCTTCCTGTTCTCGCTGCTGCTGCTCACGTCTCTGCAGCTCCTCGTCGTAGCTACGATCGGGTGTAGATTCGGGAGACTCGTCTTGGTGATTTCGGAGATAGTCTTCATAGTTGGGATAGGGTTGCAGTTCGTTATTTGAGTTTTCATCACCAACTGATTGATCTCGCTCCTGCTGTTCACGCTCCTGCTGCTCACGTTCTCGCTGCTCACGTTCTCGCTGCTCACGCTCCTGCTGCTCACGCTCCTGTTGCTCACGCTCCTGTTGCTCTCGCTCCTGCTGCTCACGTTCTCGCTGCTCACGCTCCTGCTGCTCACGTTCTCGCTGCTCACGTTGCTCACGCTCCTGCCGCTCACGCTCTTGTTGTTGACGCTCGCGCTCTTCCCTTTCCCGCTGCTGTTCTCGGCGCTGTTGCTCCTCCTCTAGTTGCTGTTGCTCTCGAGGATCCTGTGTAGGACGACGATTTTGGGCTCGCTGTTGCTGCTCTCGCCAACGCTGCTCCCTCTGCTCTCTCTCCCGCTGCGCCCGCAGCTGCTGATCGCGGATGAACTGCGCCTGCCGTTCTTCCTGAGCCCTCACATAGTCCGGATTGGCCGGATGCCAAGTCTGTTGCGGTTGCCTGTTCTGCCAGTTGGCATAGGGATTGTATGCATACGGACGTCTGGTAGTTGTGGTCGTCGTCGTCGTGGTGGTAGTGGTGGGATATGTGGGATAGGCGTAGGGCCTAGTTGCTGGTGTAACCGTTCCACTGCTGCTGGTGGTGGCATTGAAGTACTCTCCGTAAAGATTGGGCAAGTTGATGCCCTCTCCAAAGTGTGGATCCAGCTCGAGCATATTCTGGCGGGAGTTGGTGAAGCGCAGGAAGGGTCCATACTCGGACGTGGCCCTTGGCCACACTCCAGAGTTCGGATTGGGCACTCCAGTAACAGCAAAGTTCACCCACATGGTAACCAAAGCACGGGACAGGGACCTGTCCACGGGATTCAGGCTACTGGCCTCCTCCGGGTAGGGGAACAAGTAGACGCTATCATCGCTCAGCGAGGCATCCACTCCGAATGGCAGAGGATTATTCAAGTGTCCAAAGCGATGGTGCTCGCCGCGATAGTCGAAGGTGTACAGGTAAACTGGGGTCGAGCGGTACGCCTGGCGGATGGAGAAGATCACGGGTGCACGGTACAGGATGAGGTTGCTCAGCTCCAGCAGACCCTGTGTCACAGTGCGGGCACTGGCCGAGTACTCCTGATCCGGGGTGAAGATCTCACGCTGAGCCCACTGCTTCCAAATGCGATGTTCGCTGGGAGGCGCCGTGTGTCGCAGCACCACATCGATATAGTCGCTCACATTGCGCGACTGCAGGCCAGCGATTTGGTTATAGAAACCTGCAGAGGAATAATATTAAATATATTTGTTAGATTATTAAGTGTATGTACGAGTATGTATAAAATCAGCCTACATAATTCTTCTTATCACCGGGCATTGACCTCCGACTTGTCAATTTTTGGGAAAATACACAAGATTAAATTGGTTTAATTAAAACGCAAACATTTCCTGCCTGTAGACGTAAATAGCATAAAAATCAAAGAGCCTTGACACTAATTAAAATCAGTCCAACAATCTCACATTAACATGATGATTTGGCTGTCTAAGTCGAACTAATCGCATAGCTCCTTATCAGACTGACCCCAGAGATCCGCTGAAGCTTCTTATCGCAGACAGCCACAAAACTCTGCTTTAAAAAACATCTTGAAACCCAGAAAAAGTTGAGTTTTAATTCAAAGAGTAATAAGGATTACCTTTTCACATTATAGGAACTGAAAAATTAGGATTCTGAAAGATTAAAAATATAAATTCCTAATCCTATCCATTTTTATCTAAATCCTTTTTCAAAAGAACGAAAATTCTATAAACGGCTAAATATTAATATAATTTTAATTAATTTTATATAAAACTGTATGACTTACGCGACAGAATGAAAGCGCTGGCATCTTTGGCAGCTCCAATAATGGTGGGCACGCTGTTGCTGGAGTTGGCAGCCAGGGCGGCTGGGGGACGAGGCAGGTATCCAAGGCGATCGCCCACAACGAGCTTAAATCCACCAAGAGAGCTGAGACCACGCGGCTCGTTCTGCTCGAAGAGCTGCTCAAAAGCAGCGACCAGCTGCGAGGTGGGCAAAGCTGCCAGGCAATTATACAGCGGTTCTAGGCTGCGAGCTTGGGGATTAGTGGGACAACGGGCGAGGCGGGCAAAGGTGTCCAAAGTCTCCAGAGGACGTTCATCAATTAGGTAGGGATTGAGGGCAGTGCCCGACTGCAGGATCAATTGCTGGAAAAGATCCTTCGCCCGGCCGCTGAGGCTGAGGGCATGGACCAAGGTGGCTCCGCCCGCCTGTCCTGCCAGCGTAACCTGGCCGGGATTGCCGCCAAAGTGAACCAGATTGCGCTGCAGCCACTCGAGGGCCAGCTGAAGATCGGAGAGGGCCACATTACCAGGGAGCTCGTCGCTCAGAGCGCTCAAGAAGCCGAAGGGCGCCAGTCGATAGTTGATCGAGACCAGCAGCACATCCTTCTCCAGGACATAGTCCGGCTGGGCTTCCTCAGCGCCGCCGTCGAACAGCATCTCGCCGTGCACGAAGACCAGCACTGGCAGGTCCTTAGCTCCCTCGGGTGCGTAGATGTTCAGGGTCAGGCAATCGTCGACATTCTCGCCGCGCGACTCGGACTCTCTCAGGCGCTGCAACTCCGGAAACTGGGCACAATTCGGGCTCTGCCGGGTGGCTTCGATCCTGCCCTGGAGGTTGGCAGGCTGGGCCGCCTGGAAGCGAGCCAGGCCGCTGCCCACTTGACCGTACCGCACGCCCAAGAAGGCGTTCACCGGACGTCCGGCGATGGTCTTAAAGTTGCGCACTCCCACGATCTGTCCGATACCGGGAATAGGAACCACGGCCGCCTGGGGCTCTGGGGGTGGGCTACGTGGTTCCACCTTCCAAGGAGCAAGGGGCTCCGGCTGCCATGGCTTTGCCTCCTCCTCATCGTTGTAGTCGTCACTGTAGTCCGGTCTGGGGAGACCAAAGATTGGGGCGGCACATAGGGCCAGCACTACTAGGAGCAGCGGCTGCATGTTGCTCACTGCGTCGCGTTCGAAAGGGAACTGATTTCGGAATCGGATCCGACGACCTGAAAAGCTCTCAGGCTTTATCTCTGCGGTCACAGTAGATCAGAAGGCAGCAGCAGAAGTAGTAGCAGCAGCAGCGGCAGTAACAGCAGCAGCAGCCTTGGTGCGAACTCAAAGCGAGGTTGGCTTGAGGCGACACTCGAACTAAGGAGAAATCTGAAAAATCGCTATGGGTAAGGACCTCGACTTTGAGACACCAAAATGTATATTTTTGTATACAATGTGTTGCATACTTTTGAGGGTTTTTGCCAGATTTTCCCCATATAACTTATATCATGACCTCGTAACCTCTTTTTTTTCAAACAACACAGCCAGTGCTGCTTAATACATTTCCTAAAGTATTAAATAATATTTCAAAAGTCTCAACAATTAACTTACTTTATTTTTTTAATTTAATATGAAGCTTTAATCTTCGAATCTACCCTCGATGTCCCAGTCCAAGTCCCAGTTGGTGGTGTCATGACCGCCTTTAATCTGCTATATGTGCTCCCAGCTCTATTACTTGGCTAGCTTCGGCGGCGCACCTTATCTCTTCCGGGGCTTATCTGCTGGAACAGCTTCTATGGCTGGCTTAAGTCGGGTTTCGACATAAAGCTATACAATGCTAAATTAAGAACACAGTTTACATACTCAGAACTCATAAATATTATGTAACCATTTGGGAAATACCAATGTTACCTTTTAGAATATGAAATAAATTACTTTGATGACTTATTTCTTTTGAATTCGTAACTTTACTAACCAAAATCGGATCACAAGTGTAGAAAGATTACCTTAGCTTCCAAGGCACCGTCAGACCTTGACCCTGGGAACCAGGGACTTGCTCTCTGCAGATTTCATTAAAACACAATAAACAAATTCATAATATAATAATCTCTATATTTTCATTTTTATTAATCATTTTCGATTCCATTCCCTCCTTTTCTGTTCTTGTTAAAGTTTCATTTTCAATTTCTGGTTTTTGTATCGGCTTGTTCAGTATGTATCTATAATAATGTGTTATAATTAAGAATCGTCATTTCATCTAAATATTTCTGTTATAATAATACAATATAATAATAATTAATAATATGCGGTTCTTTGTTTTATTTTATTTATTTTTTGTTTATCGATTTCTCTGTATGTTAAACGTGTGTGTGTGTGTGTGTGTGAAGTGTGTTGTATTGGCTTGCTTCTGGGATGTATTCTCCGGATCGATCTGGGGTCTCCCGCTTGAGTTTGATTATTAATTCGTATCTGAGACCGACTGAGATCTCCTCTATATGACGCGCAGCTTACGTACAGTACGTTCGAGTGTGGAAATCAGAGTTCTAGGAAAGCTAAAAGCAAGTGGTATGCATATATACTTGTGTCTATATACGTATATATGTATATGTTTATATATTCATTCTAGGTATTTTTTTTTTTAAATCTCGATTATGCTGTGGCGCTGTGGCAGTGGCCCAAAAGAAAGGAAGCCTCTTTAATTCAAATCCAAAAATTTCAAACCCAAAAACGAAGAGTGTCTCATTTACGTATGTATGTATGTATTTAGCAGCTCCCTTTGACTACGTATAAACCCTCAAAGGATGCCAGAAATGAAATGCAAAAGTCCTTGTTTCATCTTCGTTACTAGAAGATTCATAATTGAACATGGCTGGGTGGCACTGATTGAGCCATTTGATTGATTGATTGATACCGGGAGTTGCCGTCGCCTGCGGGTTTCGTTTTAGGAACTTCTCAACTAATTAAGGACTCGACAAAATCATATGCGAATGTAACGAACTCCTAGCTCCCGGATGGCGTTCTCTAGTCAAAAATCGTTTACCGAAAAATGCACATTAATTATGTTCGTTCACTGAATCAAAGTTCTTTACTGATTTCTGATTTCAGTTGATCTTCCTTCTTTTTTTTTATCTTTGTTTTGTTTGCCTTAGTTTTTTCTTGTATATTTTGTAGCTCAGTCTTTTTACTAACAATTTGTTGTTGTTGTTGTTGTTTAATTAGCTTCTTGATGCTGTAGATCATTATTCATTATTAGGCAGTGCTGATCTTGCACATTTGCCGCTTGAATACTTTATGAAATCCAAATAAATACAACGAATATTCAGCTGGGAGAGAGGGTGGATTGTGTTTGTCTTACTTTCTTTTTTCTCAGTGTATGTGTATGTGGGGGGTGTAAAGGAGGAGGAAGTTCAATTCATATAGTTTATAGTTCGCATCGATTAAAGTGGCTAGCTGTTAGCTCTATAGTTGCTTGGAAGTACCGTTTTTTTGTTTTTTTTATTTTTATTTTTTGTTTTGTGTCTAACTTTCATAACTTATTTGGTTAAATATGTGTTGTCGCTTTTTTTGTTCGCTTGGGGGCTTTCATTACATTTTGTGTTACTCATTACGTTCTTGCGCTACATTTGTCAACAATTTAAATTTATCCTTACGTATTTGTAACCGCTAAAGAATGGATAACATACTCGTGTCATATGGCTCCTATATGCTTTGATAACTCCTAATCGATAAGCATATCTTCTGGATTGTTTGGATTCTGTGTGTGAGTGCGGGGCAGTGGAATGGTAACCGTTTTGAGTTATGGATCATTTTATTTATTTTTGCTTGAATGAAGGAATATTTTATTTGGTTTGGTGATGTATTTACAGAGTTTCGCGTAATAGTAATGCATACGTTAGGCTTCTTGTTGTTGCGTTATAAAATCTTAACATAATTATATAAATTGAATTCGTGAACTCGCATAACTCTGCTCTCGGGAAAGTAAAATGCATCGATTACGTGTCCAGTGTGTGTTCGTAATTATACTATTTGCATAGAGAGTGAGAGATGGAGAGCTGTCTACTTAGAAATTATAAAACCAAACGGAAACGGATATCGTACATAGTTATGCTTAGCCTTAATCCGCACAGTTTCCCGATCTGATTTCAGTTTTATCTGTAATAGTTCGCTCGTTTTCCCAAAAACAATAATAATCGTACAGTTAATAAGAGTCAAGTTAATCGTAAATGCCTTAGTCTAGTTAGTAGGTATTTTTATAATGTAATGCCTGCTCGTAATAATATCTATCCTTTAATCATTCATATATTTTTGTGTTTTTGTTTTTTGTTTTTCGGTTTCATATATATATTTATATTTATATTTATATTTATTTTATGTAAGAAGCACTTGAATATATATCGTTCTTAATGGAAAAAATGAAAACTTGAGTGTGTGAGTCATGTCAAGGATTCATATCCTTCGTTCCTAATGGTTTTTATATTTTCGATTTCTCATTTCGGGTTCCTGCTTTCTGCTCTAATTCCTTAAATGTTGCTTGTTCTCTTTATATTTTATTAAGTTGCTAATTAGCAAATATGAATGCGCCGGCTACAATCTGTAGGTAATAATTGTTTGTTTTTTGTCTTATTCGGAGAAAGTTAAAAATCGTTTTCATTTAGCTTATAATTATCGTTAAAGTATGTTCAATCTCAAACTCCAGTTGCAGAATTGGTTTTCTTGTTTACCAAAAGTGTAACTTTTCCGGAAAGTGTTTTAGAAATTTATAGATTTTTTTGTTTGCTTTTTTTTACTCTGCCATTTTTTTGTTGAGTGTTTTTAATAAAATACTTTGCTTAATTCTTTTTTGTTTTGTTTGTTTATTATTTTTTTGTGATTTTTTCTTTTTGTTTTGTCTTCAATTTAAAAGCATTTCTAGAGAATCTCTCGTCTAAAGTACCTAATAAGTGTATGGTTCATCTATATATTTATGTATAAGTATATATATATATATATATTCGTGGATTCTCTGCTGGTTGCTGCTGCTGGTTTATGTCTGCAGGCATTATTCAGTGTAAAACCGTTCAATTGTAGCCTGGGCCTCGAATTACAATTACAATGTTTGACTGCTCGCCTTGTATATATATTAAATAATCGGTAATCGGCATTCAGTTAGCTTGTTGCTGTTGTTGTTTGTATATATATATGTAAATGGTAAAGTGTATAAAAGTTAATGATCTGATTCAGTAATACTTGTATGAAATTGTATGATTAGTTGATGTAGATCTAGAATTAGTTCAAACTTCTATGTTGTATCCATCTGCAGCTACTCTAAGTGTCTGACTCTTACTTTGTTATTTTTTTGTTGCTTACAAGATATATGTTTACGTGTTTGTATTGCTTTCAAAATACCTAAAACACTTCTTAACGAATTACAAAAAAAAACAAGTGATTTAAAAACTAAATAAATCGAAATAAAAATTATCTAGACAAAAGACTTTAAATGCTTAAGGGCAGTACGCTTTAACTTTAAATTTTAATTAAATAAGATATATGTACAAATAAAACTAATCAAAAAAGTGTACAAATAATTAATAAATATTTTTGTATCTTTGGCTGTATAAATTATTAAGAAATCTTTCTTTCCCTATGATGGCTTTTCATTCCACATTCTGCGGTTGGTTTTTTCGATTGTATACATTTTGTAAAAAAGTAAAATTGCATATAAAAGCATTAAATTGCAGCTGCATTAAGTATGTATATACGTATGCAAGTGTTTCAGTGTCCTTGTATTTATTTTCTATTTTTTAAACGCTACTGTTTGCCTTTACTGCCTTTACTGTTTACACATTTGCTTTGATTTAGATATTTCTACGCTTTCTTTAATCGTCTTGCAACGCAATTTCCAAGATTGATCAGATGATGACTGAATGCTTCTCATACAAAATATTGAATATCAGTTAGCTTAGTCTACATTCTAACATACTCTATTACGAGAACAACATTAGCAATGCAATGCCCCTAGTGAAAATATTTTCAAAAGTTCTTTTCTGCTCTGACCTGATCTGAACTATTATACAAAATCTATGTGGCTAGGCTAATGTTTAGTTTTAATGCTTTCACTAAATTTTGATCGATCACGTCACATAAAATTTGTGTGTCCTTCCTAATATATATATATTCGTATATATACATGGATAGCGAGTTCATTCTCAGTTAACGGATTATCCCGAACCAATGCAAACAATAAGAACTAACTAAAAATGGGTGTGGGCCCCAGCTTTGGGGCACCAAACACCCGATTATGGCACATATCGCACATACTGATTTCTGTACAGATCGGTTGAATATATAATGCGTATATAGTCCTGTACATAATTTACACTTTCCTACAAGAGAGACTGAAGCAGAAGATTCATGAAGAGTAGAGTAGCAGAGGGGGGCTCAGCAAACGAAAATTGACAACGGAAAACCCTACTTAGTTACTCGATTTCTGACGGCTTACGACTAATTTGTGTTTGCCTTCCTCATACACTATTTGGGTAGTTAATTTCTTTCGTTTTTTTGTGGTGTAAATCAGTAATAAGCGTTTCGTTTTTGTTTTTATCTTCTTATTTTCTTATCTTGCCATGTAAATTTCTTCTATTTTCCTCTTCTCTCAGGGTTAAATGCAAAAAATCTTGTATATCGCGTACACTCTACTTGAATAAGGTTTGCTTAGCCTATTTCCTTTCTATGTTTAATATTTACAAGTGTTGACTCTGCTCAAATTGGTAATTAACAATATCATTTGCAGCTCTAAATTAGCGTAGCCTTTGTTACTTTTTAACCGTGTCAATATAATGTAATCATGTTTGTATATAAAGTGTCATTTAGACGTACGTTATATGTTATGCTTTTGTATACTTAGCAGATCTGGGTATATGTATAAAGGCTATATAATTATAAAGTTCGTGTATAACTTCTCTCTGGCTTTCTGGTTTTGTGTAAGTAAGTCCCCAATGCAGTTCCCATAGCAAGCGTTTGTTTGATTGCAACTTTTGGTTAAATGAAGGGAGCGAGGATGGTTGAGGGTAAGGGGTATTATCATCAGCCCCAGTCATAAGTCACAGTGTCAATTTGCAGGCGCCCTTACAGATTGAGTCTTGTGTACTATTTAAGGTGGCATTAAATATGTTTAAAAGTCTTAAAAAACAATAAAGTTGTGAATGCGAACTTTAAATTTTAGAATATATTTCATGTAGCAAATTTAAAATACATAATATGAGTTTAAAAGCGTCATAAATTCATTTTAATACCACCTTAAAATGAGCCTGGTTCTACTTATATAAGCACTTAAAGCTATGATTCGAAATCGTTCCTAATCCTTAGCTTTTAAATCGAAATCGAGGAGATTTTATATTCTTTCGATTAAAAGTGCTTATATCTCCGGCTTGTCTGCTAGTACATCTCATTCTCGTCCCAATCGACTGACTGCAGCACCAGCTTATCCAGTTCCTTGGAGTCACCGGAGCTGCTATTTCTCCTTCGCCGCCGCCACTTCCTGTTGAGCTGCGTGGCCATTTGTGGGGCGGCAAACATGGCCGCTGCCGCTGCACTTAGCTTTGTGGGCGTTATGGCAGTGCTAGAGGTTGTGGGCGTGGCACCACCGCCAGCAGGACTCATGCTGAACAACTCTCGGTTGCCGAAACGAAATCGACGGGGCGGCGGCACTGGAGGCGAGGCCAGCAGATGGGGCGTATCGTAGGGCGGCGGCGGTGTGATCATGGCCAGCGATGAGGTGTCCTCCATATCCTCATCAAAGTCTGAGTGGCCGTGGGCATCGGAGTGAGCATGGCGTTCGTATAGCTCGTAGGAGGGCGTCTCCTCCAGCGGCGACTGCGGTTGAACGGGTGTCACCGGCATGGACTTGGCCTTGGCGTACGTCCTGCCGCCCATCGGACTCTTGGCAAGATGGTGCTTTTGCTGCTGCTGCTGCTGCTGCTGGACTGGAAGCGGAATCGGGAGCGGTAGTGGGTGCGTGGGCTGGGCCTGGATGAGTGGCATCGATTTGGTGTTGCATATCAATCAATCACGGTAGATGTAGCTGCAGTTCTTGGGGCTCTCCTGCGGACTGGGGCTGCTGGATGGCGGGGCCGGACTGCTGCTGCTGTTGGACATTACGGGTGAGGAGCCGGAACTGGAGTGCGACGGCTGGGGCTGCTGCTGTTGCTGCTGCGGCTGCTGTTGGGGGCTATTGGAGCGGTGTTGAGTTACTGGAAGAGCACAATGACATACGGATTAGCAGGGTTCGAAGTATAGGAATCCATGGGTCCATGGGGCATGGGTGCTTGGGTGCATGTTGCATTGGGTCTGAGAAGGTAACACACTGAGAGGCTAGGGATGCATATGCACAACACCGAGGAGTCTGCTGCAACATGCACATAAACACTCACACAGCAACTACTCTTACACGCAATTATCAACTTAAATATATCAAGTTATATGGTAAAAATATTAAATAAAACAAGAGCACACGAAAAATAATATTGTGATTTTAGTCTTAGGGTAAAGATTTAGTTTAAAAATATAATTTTTGAGGTATACCCCACCAGGGGGTTGTCCAACCCATCATTCGGGTCTCGAATCACAGAGATCGATCAAAGACAGAGAGAAAGAAGAAGAAGGAGGAAGTAGAGAGAGAGGAGCAGGAGGTAGAGCCGCCGACAGAGCTTTGTGGGTGGTGTTTTGTGTGTTCTGTGTCCTGTGGGTCTCTCTGGTTGGCCAGTTATACGGTATATAACTCTATTACTTAACACAAGGATTACACTTACCAATGCCATGACGGGGCGGCTGTCTTCTTGCGCGACCAAGACTTCTGTTACGTGTGTTTGTGTTGTTTACAGCCTATATATAGGGGGTTGGAGTGTTTATCAATTTCTCAGCTTTTACATACTATATATTCAAGATTCAAGTTTCGTTAGAGTTACGTAAAAATGTTGAGGAAACCAACCAAACAACACAAGAAGAAAGGATAACGCTAATTTGCTTCAAAATTACACGTTCGCAGTCAATCTTTTGCTCTCAAGCCAAGGCCAATTTTTGAGTGTGTGTGTCTGCGGTTCTAGCAACCCAAATAATAATTTTGTTAAATTAAAATTCATCTAAGATTTTTAGTTTTTTTTTATTTTTAGTTTTTAGTTTATTTTCTCAGCTGGCAATACAGTTTCCTCCAATTGGTTTTCATTTTAAATTTCGGCAAGCAAACAGAAAATGTCGAGGGTGTGCTTAGCATATTCCATTAATTAAATAAAAAGCTTAACAAGTACAGGATATTTAAGTATAGGGAATAGTTTAATTATTGCAGGTTACTTAGATTAAATGTGTCATATTTGTATTCTAACACACACACAAAGACATCCTGGAAGGACTTTATTAATTTGTGGAATTTGGCGCCCATGCAGGAGAGATCAAGAGTGTGAATTGGAATCTGGCATCGAAAAGCTTGGAGCTCAGGTCTGGGATAAGGGAATGAAAGTGGCTGAAGGACACGCTGGCGAGCAGGCGAGCTGGGCGCGGGATGGCTGATTGGGCTGGACTGACCGATTGACCGATTGTTGGATCGATATTTAACTTTTTCCGCATTCGATAATGTGTCATATGTCAAATCAAAAGCAAATGTGAGTGAAGAGAGAAAGAGTGTTATAGAAAGAGAGAGAAAAGAACAAAGCTTCTGCAACAACAGTGCCTAAAAAAGGATCTATCGATAAATTGAAAACTAAACTTTGCAACGGTGCTCCAAAAATTTCCAAAAATATTTAACAAAGAGCAAAAACCGTGAAGATTTCTTTTGAAAATTACTTTTTGCCTAGAGAATTTCGGTTGAGCTCGTTGCGAAGAGAGCTTCCATATTGCAGCTTTTGAGCAAAATTCCAAATTTTCCAGATTAATATTATTCAGCAAACGAAGCCCCACAAAAAAAAATTAATAAAAACAACCAATAAGCAAAAGAGGGATAGTCAAGAAATAATATTAAATAAATAAATTAAAAATAAACTCAAGTCAGCTTTAGTTATAAATAAGTATTTACCATATTTTGGGTAATTAGTCCCTGACTGGTTTCAGCCGCCCCACTCCCGTCTCAAAGGTAAACCTAATGAAAAAAGGGGAAGAAGAAGAGAGAAAAGATAGAGATAGATTTTTTGTTTTTCTATTTTCGTATTTTTTTTCGGTATTTCTTTTTCTTTGTTTAGAGTTTTGTAAGAGACTGTTAGTATCGTTGGAAAAGTGTCTTCTCTGGACTGAAGAAGTAGAAATGTGAAATGAACTATACAAAATGCTTAAACAGAGAGAGAAATGGTACAAGGACCCGCAATTCGATTCGAACGATTGGTGTATTTCCAGCTTGAACGCAGAACCCAAATGCCAAAGAATATATAAGCGAAATATGGAGGGATCGAGATGAAGATGGTGATCTTAGCATGCCCCTAAATGAGGTCGATGAGTTTATATGATGGGTTAGATAACAGAAAAACCAAGAGATTTAATTATACATGGTAATTATTTTTATATTTAATAGACTTAATAAAAGCGGAAAAATAGAAAATGTAGAAAGGGAAAAGTTAATGTTGGTCCCAGGAACATAGAACATAATAATAAGGACATAATAAATAAGACTAACTTTTTTCCAATATATTATTTACACTGTTCGACTGTTTACACTGTTAAAGGTTTTACAGTCTTAGTTTTAATTTGTTTTATAATAATAATAATCTGTTTCCTCCCAAGAAGTTTCATCAGCACTAGTAATTAATTTCTAGTTTTATGTTTAATTTACCAAAGTCAAGCTTTAATTTCAAATAAAAACCTTTTATATGAATCTATAAAAAATAATAATATATTCCTTATGCATTTATCCATATAGAAAATATGATTGTGATATAAGGAACAACGAATTAATATTATTTTAAATCAAGGTATGAACTATGATATGAAATACTTCGAAAAGGTATTTTATTTTAGTGAAACTTAAAATTGAAAGCATGCAAATAATAATAATAGTAGACAACACACAACAATACAAACTACAACGACAAATACACAATATTTGTGGGCTATGAAGATGATATACTATAATTAAGCGATTTTGTGCTATATAATACATATATACGTTAAACCACTCTTGGGTGGGGCTCGCACACACACACACACACACACGAAAAACAAGCTGAAGAGGTGAGACTAAGAAATACACCAATCGACGATTGTGTGAGGACAAAGAGAGATAGAGAGTTCAATACAGTTCAAATACAAGCGCAGCACAAGGACTCTCGATAACTATATGTACGTAGTGTCAAAAATGTTGAACAACATCGAAAAGAGCGCAATGGTTAAGGTTAGAGATTATTAGTAGTAGTTAATAGTAGTTGAATACGATAGTTGGAAATGAAAAAGATCCGTCTGCTCTCCTCCCAGATCGGTGGAAAAGCCAGGCTTAACTCACCTTCTTGACGCTGCGGGTGGTGGAAAAGCCATCGCCGCGCCTATAGTTGTCGCCCTGCAAATGGCAAAATATAAATTGTGAATAAGATGAAGGATATCCTGATGAAGGATACTCACCATCACCTGGTGTGAGCGCAGAGTGCCAAAGTTATCGCGACCGCGATACGATTGCTGGGTGTTGTAGCCATCGGGCTGGAACTGGAAGAGTGTCTCCGAGTTGGGGGCTTGGTGCATCTGATGCATGGGCGGTTTGCGCAGCGTATTCTTTGGCGAGTGCATCTTATTTGGCGGCGGTGGCTGGGGCAGTAGCACCGGCTCCGCATACGTCACCTCCTCCACCTGGGGCAGCAGCTTAGGCTCCTGCTGAATGCGGCACGACGAGGGGAAGCTGTGAAGGAGAAAGTATGGTTATTGTATCAAACTCATCAACTGCGGAAAAGTCTAACCCACCTATTGACATTTTGTCGCTGCTCAAAGTACTCGTACTCCGTGTCTGGATATGGCAGATTATCATCTTCGTCCTTGTGGCAGCGTCGTCCACAGAAGTAGCCAGTGAAGAAGCCCACGAGCAGCGAGAAGATCGAACCCGCCAGCACGGCCATTACTAGGGTCTCCACTGTGTACTGAGCATTGATTATATCTGGGGAAATTTGGGGTCCTTTCATTAGCAATTATTATCGGATTTATGTGGTCATGGATATTGTTCGTTTCGCATCGGTACAGTAGTGTGCATTAGGCAAAACATTCAACAGCAACAACAACAGTTCAATGCACACCAAATATGTGGTTTGTTGTGTTGGATTTCAGTGTGGGGTTGGTTTTATATGGAGGTTGATCCATTATTTGCAACGACATCAATAAACATCCAAACATCGAATTTAGAACGGACGTAATTGTTCAGAAATCATAAGGAAAGAAAGATATGAAAAATATATGAATAATAGTTAGTACAAAGGTACAACAGCAAGTACGGGTAAAATGAGTTTAAATATTGATAAAGTTATTGTTAGAACTAAAAAATATGTATACAAATATCTAGGAGAAAATATATATTTTAGGGAAAAGATAAGGATGGTTAGACTAGCACTTTATATTTCACAAAAAGCAACTTGATTAACTACAAAATTGCAGCAAGTAAAATGAAGTATTTTCGTTTAAAATAAAGTGCCAGAAGGCGGCAGTTATAATGGGAGCTGAGCTGAATGGCATAAAGTGGCAATAACCCGACAGGCGGAGCTCTGGGAATCCGCGCAAAATGAAAATCTGATTGGCGATGAAGACAACAGGTAACACGGGTCTCAGCTTGGGTAAAAAACAGGAGCAGGAGCAGGAGCAGGAGGAGGAAGCAGGCAAAGGTTGGTAGAAGGAAGAGGAGTAAATTGACAAGCAAGTAGTACGTGCATAATACAAAAAGAACGAGTGCAACGAAAATAGGATATAAATATAGTATGCAAGAGGCAAGCGCTTGGGTAAATCACCTTCGAAGTTCTTATCAATATTGTCGATGATTTCCTGATCCTTGCTCTGGCGCCGTGAGTCCAGCAAATCCATGTCGTTCCGGAAGCCCTTCTGCTCCCCGGCATTGGCATCCTTTGAATTTATTTTGCCTGTGCGAAAGTAAATCGGAGTTAGTATCGAGAGTTCCATGGATGCTCGTTGGCCACTTCGTTCACTCACCTGAGGGACAGGCTGCATGCTGGCCGGTGGCCACATTCTGGTAGAAATAGTTCTCCTCCAGCCACCGTGGAGCGCCGTGGGAGCGGCACTTGCCAGCAATTTTGTCCCAGGCGCAGTACGGATCCTGCAATGCGACGCACTCGCTGTGGGGGAGAAGGAGGAGTAAAAATGGTGGATAAATAACATAAATGCAGAGAGAAAAAAGGAAAGGTTGGGCGGAAAATACAGTTTTCGGTGGGAAAAAATAAGGAGAAGGCCTATTTGCATCTATATTAGCTGTATTTTTAAATATATTCTCATTCAAAGTGTTTGAAATTTAATAAAATATTCAAATATATATTTATATTATGTTTAAAACACTTATGTAGCTGTAAAGGACTAAGATATCCCTTAATTTTGATTGATTTCAATTTAAATATTCTTTTATATTGTCCAATTTGTATCTCTGTGTAACAAAAGCCAAAATGAAAAGTGGATAGAGCGAAAAACTCCACGAATATGGTATATGGCATATTGAGGCAGTCAAGTGGCAGACAGGCGACACGCAAATTGTTACATGATAATAAAAATGCCATTGTCTGGAGTATGTAGCGAGGTCGAAATGGGTTGTAATGGAGGAAGCGGAGAGGAGGATGAGGATGAGGATGAGGCAGATCTGACACTCACCTGCAGCTGGTAATTTTGTCATTGTGACAGCGATGCAGTTGTATGGCCACCACCTGGCTGTCCGTCACAATGATTAATTTGCCATCATCGTAGCTGCCATCTTTCGGTTGATCTGCGAATTTTAATGAGAATTGAGTACCGTGGCATGGGATATATATTAATTAACTTCACTCACCGTACTGCATGGTTCTAACGATCTCCAGGTTTCGAATGGGTTCGCTCTTGGTCAGGACATCAATCTCCTCGATGACAACGGATGTGACTTTGTCAGCGGAATCGGCAGATTCGGCATTTACTGATTTGATGATCTTACCGTGATCTGTTTTGGGTGATAATTTAATTAGCTAAAAAGTAATTTTAAATTTAATTTGAAACTTACCTGTTCCCACAAAAATAACATCATAGGTCTTTCCTCCAGGAGTCTTGATTTGTGCATCTACAGCGATTTGGGTGAAGCGGTAACTGAAATTGAACAAATAGAAGTTGTTTTTTATGGAAAACATATAGAAAACTATTTAAAAAATCTAAAATATATTCAACTTCAGCTTTTTCCTATCGATTCCTTTATTACTTTTGCTATTCGTTCATTCCATTTCGTTTAGATCTAATTTGTCTTTCATCAACAACTCTGGTGGTTTGAAATAAATGAACGACAGAATGTCAATGCATACCATGCTTTTCTTTATTTTCCGACAATGTTTTCGCCTGTTTTCCTGACAATGGACAATGGACGGACAGGCTTCAGTCATTTCGGTTAGACGTCCATTAATAATGGACAGAAGGGACCGCAGCGGCATTGTGGCCGGGGACGGGGACTGGTTAGCAGAGCAACCGCCAGTGCAACATGAGTGGCAACATTCGTTGTTGCAACTACTAGTTTTGTGTCTTTTTTTTTCTACGTTTTCTATATGCAAAAAGCATATTCCGAACAACAACAAAGAAGTTGTAGATGAAATAAAAACGAGAATTTCCCTCTGATTTCACCGCAAAAGCGCCATCCGCCCCTCCGCTGTTTGTGGCCGGTTGTGTCCAACGCTGCTGCTGCTGCTGCTGCTGCTGCTGTCATGCCTTTTGCCTCGATTTAAATGCAAATGTCTGGCAGCCAGAATGGAAGTTACAATGGGGCCACTCCATGTCCCATTGCTCTGCTATTCTTTTTTATTTTTATTGTTAATTAACTAATCTTGTTGCCGGGGGGGGGGGCTTTGCTGCAACAATTTTCCAAATTGCTCTACATATTTTGGAATAATTCATTAAATAAAGTTTACATTTCCTGTGTACAAGTTGAATGGAATTTTTTGGGGTTTTTAAAATCTAATTTCAGCTTAGTTAAGCCTTTTTCTTGTTTTAAAATAAAATCCTGTAACAGATTTTTGAAATTAAGCGAAACTAGAGGGGAATTTATGCTAAAAGTCGTTTAATAACAATTATGTTTCTTGTTTTAAATAAATATTAAAAGTAAAATAAATTAAATCAAGAATTCATAGTTAGAAATAAATTAAAAGGGAATACTTTTAACATTTGCTTAATTATTTATACTCCGAGTTGCCTGTTTGAGAAACCAACAACCATTTTGAGCTAAACTTGAAATTGAAAAATATATGTAAAAGCAAGGCTAAGAGGCCATGGTGGAGCATATGCAAAACAAGTAAAGTCAGCAAGCAAGGCAAGAAATATTTAAAAAGCAGCCAGGACCACGTCCTGTGCCGGGTCAAAGTCCAAAGTCCTGGCAATTGAAACTTGCGAAAATGTTGCCAACTTTTTGTATCGCTCCGATGAGTTCGAAGAGAGTGGAGGACCGTCTGCCGGCGATGACAGCAACAAAGGCAAAAGGCAGACAAATGGCAGGAGTACGAAGGATATAGAGGAAGTCAGTCGTCCAGTCGGTCGGTCCAGTCGTTAGTTATCCACCTCTGGCCACCAACTGGAGGCGATAAGAGCACGTTAAGGACAATGCGATACACACACACACACACACATACGGCGATACGATACACCTTGGGACAGGAAGATGCCGATGGGATATGGTCAGCCAGCTGGCAGAAATCGGTTGAATATGGGATGCTTCCGGTCTGCGTCAGGAAGCAATTTGTAACGGAGCCCGAGCTGCCAACATGCTGGGACATTCAACTTTTGCCGAGACGCTGTCTCCTCCTGTCTCATCTCTCGACTTTCGACTTGCCGCAAAACTTTCGCCAGCAAAGGCCAAGCTAGAAGTATGCAAATCATCATCATCATCATCATCAGCATCGCTGGCTTCTTCTTCTTGGCCAGATTTATTTGTGCCACGCCCCCACAGACACACAGTCAGAGCCACTCGGGGCCATTCGCAGGAAATATCTGGACCCCAAAGAAATTATAATAAATTTATGTATGTTTTCTGCGGCCCATTGCCATAAATTCGGGGGCAGGTCACATTTTTGATTTGATTTTGTCATTTGCGTTCAATAAATCCCCGCACATTTTCGAGACCCGATTTATGCGGCATTTCCTTCCATTTCTGGTCTCGAATCGCTGTCGAATATATATAATTTATGCGTATTGTTTGAATTCAAATCGAAAATATGATAAATGTATTTCCCTGTCAAAACTGTCTTGGCACTTAGAGCTTGACCTGGCTCAAAAAAGAAGGCGGTTAAGCCATTAGCAGAGATGTGCTGAGACTTAGGAAGGCTTTCGGGAGGATGATGATAAGGCAAGTTAAGTATAATATAAAAAAATAATATGTATTAAATCAATATAATTAGAATTCCGGTTTAATAAGCCAAGCTTTAATAATCTTCACCATAAATAATCATAGTTCTCCAAAGCCATAACTCTGAACTACTCTTAACGACCATTATAATTTAATTCTTCGAATTAAAGTGGATATTATTAGTGGCTGTTCATGCATTTCACATTCATTTGGATTGGCCCGCATCATTAGAGATGATTAAATATTGACTCCCACTTGATTACGAGTTGCCTGTACATATTTGACCCAGTTCCTCGAGTGATTTATGGAATGGCGATGACGCTAAGTCGTGATTTCCAGCTACTGAATCAGAATTTAATGCAATCTTTTTGGCTGAGAGCAGCTGAGATGAGAATAGTTGAGCAACACACAACCATTTGGGGAGTAACTTTTGCGCATTTTTATGCTTTCAATTGAGTGTCCCGGGCTTGGGCTCTTGATTAAATTCCAATGCACGCCCTCGTCCTGTTCCCGTTCCCGTTTTCGTTCTCGTTCTCGGGCGGAGAGCATCCGCATCCGTCCCAAAATGCAATGAGTCAGTTGCAGAAAGTGGCCGCTCCACCCACACCCACCACAACGACGACGCACACTAGCCCTTGCATTTGTTGTGGTGTACTCATGTGGCACACAAAACTGTTAAGGGGTATGGAGCTGCAGATGCGGATGCGGATGCGGATGCGTAGGGAGCCTGGAGGAGCGGCAGGTCGGCAGTCTGCGTTGTTGCTACGTGTTCCATATTTCATTCTAATTTATTCAGTTGTGCATACATATTTTCGTTACGGGTTGCCTCCTCGGCGCATCCATGCATTTCCTTCTGGCTGGTTCGCTTCGTTTGCTCCAAACTATCGCAAAAGGCAGCTGCCCTGCCACCATTACCATCTCCATATCCACATCCACATGCACCTCGAACAGAACAGGATACAGTGGTGCCAGTGGATAGGCAGGTACACGGCGGCAATGCTTGCTCTTTTCACATTCAATACGGTATTCAGAAGGTATTTTTTGGGAAACAAAAAAAAAAACCAGACATTGTGGCTTTTCTAGGCCCAATGATAAACGTGCTGGCATTTATGTGGATCAAAATTTAATGTCTAAATGGGGCCAACACACACATAAAGCCAGAGAAAGGTAATAGCTTAAAGCCATAGAAGATATGTAGAGGGTTCTGAACTATTTTCATTTTATAGTTTTTCAGATAAATGTATTTTTGGTTCATGCATAAAAGGCACAAAATACTAAGACAATGTATTTATTTCTTCTATTCATTCTTAACAAAAGTCTGGGGATTGTAACTTTTATAAAAAAATATCTTGCAGAAGATTACAATTCCCTATATTTTTATGTTATCCTTTGAACCACTGTGCCCCACTTGTTCAGTGTCGAGAGCAATGCTCAGTGGCTCGCTTATGATTTAGCCCTCTTTAAAGTTTCACCGCTATGCCAGCATACATTTCAGCGCTGTTCTTCGCCCCGTAATTGTGGCTCAATTACATGGAAAAGTTGCCAAATTGAATTTTTAAATTTTCCCCTCAGGCCAAAAAGGGTGGTGTTGGTGCTGGTGGGTTGGTGAGCGAAATCGCTGGCAAATAATTTATGATAACAGTTCCTGCATTTTCCAACCTGCGCCCCCGCCCCCACTTGCCGCTATTCAGATTGCTTTGGTTTACGGTTATTTGCGCTGACTAACACCTTTAGAGGAAATTTCCATAAAGTGGAACAGATGCTGCAACATTAGAGCCAATGAACCCATATGATGGTCAATTTTTGACAGGATTAACTTGGCTAGTTGAAAATATAGTGAGGAGAGCAGCTGTTTAGCTATGGAGGGAAACTATTGAGATGAATAGAACGTCCTGTTACAAGGATTCTTAAATATAATAAAATATTTTACTAAGCACACACAAAACGAAGCCAAAAAATATTTAATTCTTTACAAAAATGTTATGAATGGTCTGTTTAAGCTTACAAAATTAAGAATCACGTTTTGGCAGCCCCAAAAAGGAATGCTTTCTGAAAAATAAAGCCCCTAAAACCAGTCACTGTTGACCACTTGGTTCCCTGCAGATTTATATTTTCAAAAAATCCCCCCTTCTCTCTTTCTCTCTCACACACAGGAAACGGAAGTGACTAAGCAACGAAATATGCTGGAGTGCAGTTACTCACATGGTGCTCGTCCGGACCAAAATCGGTTGACTGAAAAATGCCCTCACATTCTCGTCCATTAGCGAATGCGTTTTGATGAAGTTTAGTGTGGGATCCGGAAGCGTTCTCGAATCGTTGTGACAGGAACCAGGACGAGGATCGGGCACCTACAAAATAAAAGGATATGATTTAGCATCAAAAAGAAAGATAATACTTAATATTTAATATTTTAAGAAGCTGTTTGATAAAAAGAATTATGTGCATTCCCTGGCCTCTCCGAAAATTCTACAACTTAGGCAAAACCACAAATCGATGGCGACATGTGCAGTCATCTGTGGGAAATTGGCAAAGGCATTCGGGATGCAAATGCAAATTTTGTGCCAAACGGAGAATACATTTTCTTCTCAACATTTTTATGGCAAGGCGGCCGTAAGTCATAAATTTTCTGGGCAACATCTGCGCTAAAGTGCGGTCTCGAAGGAGAAGTTTAGGGTTGGGATTAATGCCTATGCGGGAAGGACCTCTCACCTTGGCATTGTTTACCGGCAGCCAGTTGGAGTTGATGCCGCTCTGTTCCTTGAATTGGCCCTCGAAGGTATCGGCAATGTCCTGCGGAAGGAGGAAAAACATCGAATTTAATTTTCCATTTAAAATAAAATGTCATTTGGACTCACCTGCAGGGCAAATGCACAAACCGCTGAGCCAGGAATGGAGTTGGTGGGTGTATTGAAGACTCCGTAAATCAGCTTAGAGCTCATAGCGCCATACTGTCCTTCCACCAAATTGCTAGCAGATTCTGGGGGTAAAAAATAAATATATAAAGTAAATTAAGAAATGTACAGTAATAAATAAAGTGTAAAATAAGTGAAAAACCTTCCTAAAAACCTTGATTTAAACTTAAGAACTTACGGATTTCGTTAAAGTAGAAGGGATAATCGCCCGGAATGGAGCAGTTGAGACGGGACTTAAGGAAGGACGTCCAACGGTTGCGGAAACGATGCGGGCCACCTTTGTCCCACTTGCAGACGCGGGCAACGCGCGAATAAATCGCCTGAAAGGATAACGCAGAGATAAGATATTAATTCAGCTCCGCTTGGGGCCACAGGACAATCTGCAGCAAAGACCGTTGACAAATGCGAGACATCAGCAGTTATTTTGTATGATTTCGGTTGTACTTGTACTAGTTCTGCTTATTCTGTGTCTTTTGGCATTGATTTCAGGCTTTCCAAATTGATTGGAAAACTCCGCTTGCCCCAACTACTCACCTTGCCACAGTTGATAAACTCCACAGCGGTTTCGCGAAAGAAGAAATATACAAAATCTCCCTGCGTAAATGAGCTCACAAAGTTGGGCGCTGCAAAAATGAGATGGAAAAAATGGTAAAAACAGTTTAGTCATCAAAATTTATTTATAGTTTTCGAGATTGTAAACATTTTTATTTTTATGGCTTTTCCTTTTCGTGTATCGTCAATTTTCATGAAATCATGATGCACGCGTTTGGGTTCTTACTGGGTTTTTATGTGACATCATTCGGTGATATTAAGTTTATGGATGAACATGTGAATGGGTTCATTGATATGCATTTAACAAGGATTGGGACTGACTAGGATGTGTGTGCGATTAAGTCACTTTCACATGAAGATATAATACTTTAAAGTCTAAAAATTGAAGGGTTTACAATAGCATAAGTAACTGTGTGTTAAAAATGCATAAAATATGATTACTTTTTGAACAAATCTTACTCAATTTAGAGTCATTTCTTAATTTCCTGTAATTTTTAAAGATTTAACATCATCCTAACAGGACAGTATAAGTCATAGGTGGCTATGCAGGCCCCCTCTTTGGCCTTACAATATTATTTATGAACTATGTCTGGACGCACACATCTTCTTCGTGGTAGCAAATGACAGTAGCACGTGCCATGTCTATTCGGATTCAGATTCAGTTAATGGAAGCTTGTACATGGCAACGCCAGCTGGCCCCGAGACCCTTGAAATATGCAAAAGGCAATTGCACGCAATCGCTAACTGACATTCGACAGGACATTGCGGGCAGCCTGCAACCGGAAGGAGGGAGTAGGGGAGCGGAAAAACCCCAACCGCATTGCGCTAATAAAGCGGAAGCGCCATCCTGACAGGATCCTTGACGTTTTTCAATTACCACAAGTGGCTACAATCGTGCGTCGCGGCTACAACTTACCGTTGAGACTCAGGCTGTCGTACTGCTCGGTCTGCAGTGGCTCCCTGTAAATAATCGGATCGCTGCCGCTGAAGTCCGCCACGGTGCCGGAATACAGTTCATTGTCTGTAAATGAAAGGAAAATGAATTTAATTAAATAAAATACAATGAAGGTTTATTAAATACAAAATAATATATGAAGGCATGTCAAGCTGAGCATTATTGTTGCTACTTGTAAGAGATACTGCCATTAAAAATGCTCTGTCATAGATTAGCAAATAAAATTGAATAACTTTCAGAGACATGTGGCTTAAGAATGAAGGAAAATCATTAGTCACGCCACACCCACCACTTAAATGTGGCTTCATCTTGGCAAACAATGTCACAGATAAACGTCAATTATGTGTCACATTCTATTACCTGCAACGTAGCACATTATCAGATCCAATTTCCCTTACAAAATTCCCAGCTTTCACGTATTATGCATTAAAGTGTCCGGCGAAAAAGGAAAATACATTGCGAATATTATAAAGTATTTATCAATTGCTTCAAGTCAACACACATATGTACGTCCTGTTGTCTGGATAAATGTTAGCGCCAAATTCCATTAAGCTAAACGACAACAACATCGAAGGAGCGGAGGAGCGGAGGAGCGGAGGAGGGGAAACTTTTGACATGCCTTCTCGGCAAAAGGCATTGAATGCGCCTGCGGCCACATAGTCGAGAAGATAAATGAGATTTTCTTGTTTTTATTTCGTCGTTCTGATTTCTGTTTGTGCAGCGGATTGCCTGGCTCCTGTCACAGGCGCTTCGGCGTTTCTTTCTTTGTCCTTGTCAAGCTCCAGTGCGATGGAATAAAGGCAGGCAAAGAAATATGGAAAAAGCCCAACAACAGAACACAACAGCACACGAACAGGATATGCCAAGCGCCCGTTTATTGTCTGGCCGGAAATGGCTTTACTGACGGCATCGAACTGCCAGGCACCTCTCACCAAATCCCCACAACTCAGCCTGCAATCATCAATGGCTCAATGGAAGATTTAGATCTCCAGACAAATATATTAAGAGAATTGCAGCCGTAAGAAAATCAAAGTTTTTGTCTAGACAAAATGTTTTTATTAAATTATAAAGAACAAGGAATATAAAATCAAAGAAATTTAACTACAAATTAGCATGAAGAACTTAGAATTTAAGTTTAAACTTAGAAACTACGAATCCAGTTCTTGTTAATAAATAAAAACTACAAATTTCGGGAACTTTCCTTGAAAGTTATGTGAAAATAAAGTTATATAAGTTAAAGAAAAATTCTACAATTCCAAATTCAAATACAATATCATACATTGATTCCTAAACACCTAAAAGAACCCAACATTTTTTAGGTCACATCTCTCGGTGTGATCATCATTGACTTGAATTTATGCAAAACCATAGCCGAAAATTGCATGTTTATGGATTTTCGGGAAAGGAGCGTCAAGGGAGGGCCGCAATTTCAATAGAATTTCATGCTGATGGCCTTGCCAAGCTGAGCGCATTTTGTGATTTTTGGTCATGTTTTTTTGGGTTGGCCTACAACGCCGCCGCCTGGCCCCTGTGTAATCTATCAAATTTACAGTGCCGGCACGTGGGCGTGGCATCACCGTGGCAGCTCCACCAAAAAAGCCGGAATGGAAAATGCGAATTACGTGACGAGAACGTGTGCCGGGAAATGAGAACCAAGGGGGTCCAACGAGCAGCTACTAGCGAATGCTACATTAATTCAACAAAAAGCCACATTAAAAGCGTCGTCTGCAACAAATTAATTTTCCCCCTGAAAAATCCAACCCCCGGCTGGATACCGGGTGCTGTGCTCCTATTCAGAGCCAGGCGAGTGCTTAAATTAAGAGGCTGTAAAAGTCACGCGGTGAGTGAAAAGTGAAAGCGTCTCGTCTCACATTTGGGGGGAAGTACTGAAAAATCCCCCGGAATTAGGGAAACCAAAGAGGGGGTTGCAGCTGTAATAGACGAAGGGGACAGGTGAGGCTAACGGCCAATAAAAACAATTTCCCAAGAGGAGTTAATGGGGAAGCTAAAAGAGGATAAGAGGAACCTTAAATCAAAAATCTTGAAAATTGAAAATCCGTCTGCTGAAGTAATATTTAAATTTAAATAAAAGAGGAGAATTGTGAATTATATTGTGGCAATAAAGCCAAGAAGTCAGGCCATGATGATAAAAAATACAATTTAATATTTAAAGGAATTTACAAAGCTTCTTATGATCCATTGATTGTGGTGCATTTTACCTTAAACAAACCCTTTAAAGTATTTTCAAATTATTTATTATGCTTACAATTAAAGTTTCCATTGCCATTTGTTGCTTAAATGCAAGTAATTAACAATGAGAATGCAATTAGCATGGCAACCAAAGGCTGTCATTGTTTTAGTTTTATTTAGCAAAAAGCTTCTGTTTTTTTTTTTGTGTTTTATTTGACTGTGACGCTGCTTTCTTTGGCTTTCGCTAACAAGGTGCACAATGGATGGATGGGACAGGACCTCCTCCTGCCCCCAGCAGTCTGACGACCCATCGACCCAGCGTGGATGGACTTGTCGCAACATCGACAGGACACGAAAAGTTGCGCTGGCACTTTTGGCCTTCGCCATCCTCGTCCTCGTCGTCGTTGCATCTAATTGGTTTTTGTTTGTGTGTATGTGTGTGTGTATATATCCTGCCATCCTTTTCTGTCCGCCATCATTGTTTCGTGCAGGGACGTTTGCTTTTATTGTTTGCTCATTATAACGCCAGTTACCTGACTTCGCCGACGACGACCCAGAACGAGAGGCCAGGACTTAGACTCCCAAATACAACCCGGGTCGAGGAGCTCATGGAACTTTTCCGCATTGCAGCAATTGCAGTCGGCGGGCTTAACTCATTTTAAATGACAATCTAGCGTGCAAAAATTATGCACATTGGGCCGTGTCTATTTTGTGTTCCTTATACCCCCAAGGACCTCTCTCCTCCCTTTCTTGAGGCTTTTTTGAACGATTTTCAAGCGATTTCTCTGTTTCTCCAACTGTGGCATAAAGTTCGATAAACTCTTTAAGTGATTTAATCGATTTTCCTGGGCTGCCAGCCAGAGCGGAAGGATGGATGGATGGAGGGTGATGTGGATGGTCGGTGGAAACGGAAAATGGTCTTTAGAGTGACGAGAACAAGGCGTAATGAAAGTTCATCGCGTTGACTGCGGCAATTTGCATATTTTTGCATGTTTTATTATACGGCTGGCACACACTCACACACACACACACACACACACACTCTGGCACATGCTAATACATAAATTACACTCATTTTCAATGACAGAACGGACAGAGGAGGGACAGAGGGCTGAAATAACGAGGGCACCGCCGGGACTCGAGCAGAGACTGAGCCGAGCTTTATTACCGAAACGTTGTGTTTTAAATATTTCATATCTAACACATACACGGAACTCCAGTATGTGTATTCTGGTGTATTCTCCTTCTTTTTTTTTCAGGGTCTAGGCGTAAACATTGTTTTTTGGGCCCCTACTTAATGCCTTGAATAACGTCCATACATACACACATACGAACATTCATGCCTGCGTGAGTCGAGTGTAAGGCCCTTGGTTAAATAGCCCGCTTAGGAGTAATTACGCTCCGTGTACGTTTTCATTATGCACTTCAATGTATTTTAGCATAGTTATTCCGAGTGCAATCGTCAGCTGAGTTTGCAATCCGGTAAATTGCTTAATTTGATGGAAATGACCAGGCAAGTGCTAAGGGTTCGTGCAGACCAAAGTCTTATCATTTCCGAAACAATTGTATGTAGTTATGGAAATTAAGTATGGAGTTATTATCCATAGCAGGAATTGGGTTTGGCATTTTTTTTTAGTTATGTTTTAGAAATATAATCCTAAAGACCATCAACAATATTCCCTTTTTACCTAATAAACTCTTAGCTGATGGACATTCGTGGTGAAAACGAAAAAGTCTGGTAAAGAAACTTATTTGCTTACTTTTAAAAATATATTAATATTTTTATTATTATATTATATTAATATTTATTATTATTATTAACTAACTAGAAAGAAAAACTTAGCAAAACTCTTTTATTTACAAAGTTTTTATTTTAAATCTCTTTACTTATCTCTCCGTTTATGTTCTAGTTCCTTTTTAGCCAAGATTTGCTTTTCGAGAGAGCGTGTGTTACCTATCAATTAAGATAATTACCACATCCGGCTGCTGACCTAGTTCGAAAGCCATGAAAGCCCATCTTAAGCCTGACCTCGACGTGCAGCTACAATATCTTCTGAGTCAAGGCTTTAATTACACTCGCTGGCTGAGAGCCCAGTGAGCAGACAATTTTCCTTCTGCCATTTTTCTGTGTTATCAATTTTTGGCTCTAATTACATTTCACTTGTACTCCTCCAATGGAAATGCAGAGACGTTGGATGGCCAAGTAGTGGAGTGGGTGCCATTTTGGGGGGAAATTGAAGAAAAGTTTTTGGAAACATGTGCGCTTGCAGCAGATTCACATTTCGTTTGCTCCACTTTTATTATTCTTTTTTTTTTTTTTTCGACTGTCTTTGTTCTGCCATCTAGAGTTTCCTATTTCTGTTGGCTTTCTTCGGGGGGAGGGATTTTGAAAATTTGGCAATTAGCTTAATTCTCTTTTTATTGGCGCACCACAATTATCAGCTCCGGCTGCCCCTCTGAGCCTGCCACTTTAACTAGATTTGCATCTCCCAGATGCATCTGCCACTGGGATTCTAGAAGCTGGCACTGCGCGCTTGGAAACGATCGAATTAAAAGCTAATGTTGCTTCCTGTCTTACCCACCAAAATGGATATTCAAGTAATGGCCTGGGGCCAATGTTTCCCAGCTTAAGCTTGCCAATGGCCGGCAGGATTTCTTGGAGCGTTTTTAATGTATGTATCTGCGGTTAAATGGCTCACACAGATTTGGCAGCGAAAATGCCACTGGCAACTAAGGGAACCAAAGTTGCACTCGCGAGCAGGAAATATGTGTTCAATTATTTTTCTTTGTTTTTTTTTTTGGCTTGGTATAGTAAATGTTATAAAGATTTTGAGTTCAAAAATAAAGTGATGCTTTAAAGTTTCCTGTTAAGTTTTATGGGGAGTGTAGCTTCTTCCTGAAAAAAGCAGGAAAGGCAAACAGCCTCCTGATAAGACTCAAAATTCAAGCGTTTGGTTCAGCACTTTCCTAAATCTTCTTGATGAAAAATTGTACCTTAATTAGTACAAGACTTACAGACTTTTACATTTTTGTATTCTAGCATATGAGACAGATTTCCATTGACTTGGCTTAGCTGTCTAATTGGCAATTCAGAAAGGAAGTAAGATTAACAGGAAAGAAAAGAGAAAATGGAGAAAAAAAAAAGGAGGGATGACAAACGGATAGGGAAACTCAGGCGGGACTTCTTTAAAACGATTGTACTTAATGGAAATCCTATCGAATTTATTTACAACAAAAATACAAGAAAAAATTAAGTATATCAGAATCTTAAATAAATATTTAATAAGCTCGCTTAAAGTATTATTAGCACATCTTCTCTGAAGTTTTTTTTTTCATGCCAAAACAACCTCCTTTAATGAGTTTTAATTATTTGAGTAACGAGTAACTTAAGACTTAAAAGCCATGTCTATAATTAAGGGACTGCTTTTAATTATGGACATTTCCTCAAGGGTCGTACACCTTACGAATACAGTCAAGGACTTGTCACTTAAAAGTCTCCCATATTGCAGGGATCAGCTGAACTAAGAAAGGAATAGCTGCTGTCCTGCTGCCCCATTTTTAGCAGCTAATTGTTTCTTGTAATGTTTTTTTTTGTTTTTGGTTTTTTGTCTCAAGTTAAGAATGGGCAAAGAAAGCCAGAGAAGGACTCGCTAAAAAGGGTCACAAGCTGTTCTTGTTTGGTCCTTTTACTATGTTTTTTCTTAAATGTTTTGCTTTTTCTGTTTTTCGCCATTTGGTTTATTGTTTGGACTTTGTTTTCGAGTACATATTTTACTGCAGACGCTTTTGGCTCGCTTTTTTCACGAGAGCCCTTCTAGATGTGTATGTATGTGTGTCTGGTGCTGGTGTCCTTTTATCCTTTGCAGTTGTTAGACGCTCATTTAAACTTTTGGCTCTTAGTAGATTTCATTGTTTTAATGAAACTGACAGTTGTTATTTTTATTTTTTTTTTTTCTGTTGCCCGTAGTTGCCGCTGTTGTTTTCATTTTGCATTGCACCCGCACTGTGACCAGGGCCATCCTTTCAGCGGGCTTTGGTTTTCAGATAACGCGCCATTTGTTTTCTTCTGGCCATTCGCCTAAGCCAATTTAAGTTGGCTAAAATAAATTAGCTCTCCCTTACTTTTTAACGAGCTCGGGCACGGTCAAACGACCCCGACCAGCAGCAACAATGCTTATAAAAAGCAAATGATGCGGCAAAGTGGCCCTTAATTATTAAATAAATAAATTAGGCCAGCAGAGAGCGATAAGGATCGGTATTGTAGAACATAAATTTCATGCCGGACTATCGACATCCTCGATAGTATAGTGGTTAGTATCCCCGCCTGTCACGCGGGAGACCGGGGTTCAATTCCCCGTCGGGGAGATGGGTGAAGATTTATTTTTTTTAATCTTAAATTTACTAAAATTTAATTTAATAATTTAATAATACAAATAAAAGTAGTGGTAAAATTATTTAATAATAAAATAAAAAAATACAACCGTCTCCCCGACGGGGAATTGAACCCCGGTCTCCCGCGTGACAGGCGGGGATACTAACCACTATACTATCGAGGATGTTGATCGAACGCAATCCAAGATAATCGAAGTGCTCAGGTGACTTTCTGCTATCGTTCTGAGTCATCAGTAATTTATTCAAAATTAAAAGACACTTATTAATAGATGATCATAAACTGAATATAGTATAAATATATTTAAATGTATAAACCTTATACAAATTGTGAAAGTAAACTTTATAAGAGCGTTTTTATTTGTTGGGTTAGCATAAAAAGACATGTTTTGTGCTTCGTTAAAAATTAAAAAAAAGGAAATTAGTTTCTTTCAATAAACCAACATATTTCTTTCCAAAAATTATTTAGTAAATATTATATGAGCTTAAAATAATAGTCTACTTATATCTCTTTAAGTTCCCAAGCTTTAAAAAGCCGAAAAATGTCCCCCCGAAAATTCAACGAAACACGCCGCGTTGGTGGAAATGCAGGCAGGATTCGTAAAGGATGAAAATGCCAACACGGTGTGAAATTGAAGCGGTCTGTGAGGATATGCAAATGCAGCTTGGACCTGTTTTTCAGCCGTGTGTTCCCGGTTCACAGTCTACGCGATGTCCTGCCGAGTCCTTGACATTTTCCGCTGGCTCCAGTGTCCGACCCCAAAGTCCGCCCTGTGCCCCCATGTCCCGCGTCCCGCATCCCGCGTCCCGTTCTCCGCCATTCGTCAGCATTTTAATCGCGTTTCTGCATTTGCTTGGAAAAGTCTAAAATTGAACGCAAGTGATGGCAATTTGTACGCTTCGCTGTGCCTGAGAATTTACGGTCGGTCCGTGTGAAGGCAGAATTCGAAGGAAACTGGCGAGGGGTTTTGTGTCTCCCTGGGTCCTGAGTGTTCCGAAATTAATATGCGTCGGCCTTTTGGGAGCGGGACAAACTTTGCCGGCAAGGGATTTGGTCGCTGTTGGCCATTTTCGGCTTTTTTCCTTCAGTCCTCCACCACTCCTGACGCTGCCGGCAGCGTTGGCTCGTGATTAATGTGGCAAATGCGCAGTTATAAATTATTTATTACTATTCTTCGCATTGTTTCCTGAGGCGTGTGCGAATTGGTAAGACATTTAAGCCATATTTTCAAGTGCCACAAAGGCCAAAATCTACGTGGCCCTCCGCGTTTAATATTCAAAGCCACGAATTTTCCGAAAAACGGAAGCTCGGTTAACACAATAATGTCTTGTAATATATTGAGAGTGTTGAGAGAAGATTTTGGAAAAGCCTCGAGGGATCAATAACTGAATAAATTGGAGGCAAACGAAAACCCTTTGACAGTTTGCTGAAGGTTAAGGGTATTTTTTAAATGTTATTATTATCGAATAGCTAATTTCTGTACACGTTTTCCTATTTTAGGGACATTTTCTATTAAGACCCACTGTGCCATTATATCCCCTTCTCTCAAATCTTGATTCACAACGAAAACATTTAACAAATTAAACGGAAAAGCCGGCTAATACGTGTTTCCCTTGCAGCACCTTTCCGATTTTTTCTATTATTTCTGTTCCTTCCTCTCTATTGGCGTTTTTAATTTTTTTTTTTTTATTGAGAAAGTTTTGTTCTCTGGCTGATCTCAATGGCTTGACACTGTCAGCTATAGAAATTTATTTCACATGCACTTTTTAAATCGAACGAAAATAGATTCCTTCCGCCATATTGAGGCACAGTGACGGAGCGGGGGAGTTGAGTTGGCCTGATGTCGTATATTGGTGGAAAAAGCAATTGAAAACTTCATCATGGTTACAACAATATTTTTACAGCGAAATTGGCACAAAAATGTTGTCCACGAACTTTTTTGCGCAAAAGCGTTAGAAAAACTGGGCTACGAGGAGAGGCGATATCGGGGTGGGGAAATCAGGAGTGTGTGGGGGAAGGAAACTTTTGTGCCAGTTACCGACCACGCCTACGTCAACCCATGGCATCAACGCCCTGTCACGAATAAAAACTGAATTGATAACATTTTTCTGCTTGTTCTGGTTTTTTCGGCGACTTTTTTTTGGTATTTTTTTTGTATTTTTTGTTTGCAAGTTGGAACTTTCCTAGACTCTCCTACGTCCATTGTTGTTGTTTTTTAGTGGGGTAGGTGCGGTGAGGGGTTTTTTATGCGACGCCTCTGTCCGGGGCAATTTGTAATCTAAACAACATGGCCTGGGCTAACCAAGGCCCCAACTCCAGCCAGAATATCCTTAAATCCTGGCAAGGAGAACGCTGGAAAACTGACAGCCAGCAAATGACTAAAGACGCCAGTGGCTGTGAGGGGTGAAGGGGCGGCGTATGTAAAAATGTCGATTTAATATTAGCACCATGAAGGGAAATCAAAGTGGAATAAGAACAAAGTAGAGGGCACAGGGAAGCCAGGAAAAATATAGTAAAGAGGAGTGGATTTGGGAATACCTTTTAAAGGAATAAGTAAAGAATATTGATATCTTGTTTGGGTTTTGACAAATAATAGCTGCTAATAAGTATTACATTTTTGGGAAAGGTTTACAGACTCGATATATATTTTTGTGTTAAATATATGAATTTTTAAGTAAAAATACATCATTGAAGTATTAAATCGATATATAGTTTAGTCTAACGGTCATTACTAAAGTCGATATACTTTGATAAATCTATAAAATTCCTAATAGCTGTTTAGTTATCGATATTTCCGATACTTTTTGCATAAAACCAATATACCCTCGATGTGTAAAATGTAATGGGTGCATAAATGGCTGCAAGCAATAAAGAAAATGGCGGCTGACAACAGCTTCAGGTTTGGCTGGTTCTTTTTTGGCCAGGATGTGGCAGCTTGTTGATGATAAACTCTTATGACCCACATTGGTGGGGGGTATAGCGGGGGTCACGGAAAGTGGGCGAGTTGCCAACACAAGCAAACACACGCACACATATAGAGACCTCCCCCTCCATACACGGCTGCATCCGGCGGAAGTTGGTGGCAACACTTGGAAACCTCTCACACGGATGGAGCCACACGGGCGAGCGCGCACACCCACACGCTCTCAAGTTAGTTATAAACGTTTATCGATATTATATCTATTCGCTGCTCTCACACACAAACACACAGGATCCTGGTCCTGGCAAAGTTTTCGGTGGCTGCAGACAATGAAATGCAAACAAATCACATCGCGAAAACTTCACAACATGGCGGCAAAGAATGTCGATTTATGGGTGCCAAGTGGAAATATTATCAAAACTATGACTTTGCTGGCCACTTTTCACAGGGCGCAAGGAAAGAGAGAGAGAGAGAGAGAGAGTGGTAAAAGGAGGAAGATATTGCCCGCAGGATGCAACCAGCAAATGCGCTTGTTTATTGGCTGAGCTTCTGGTTGCAAAGGAAGTTGGCAAAAATATAGGTGCTGCTCTTCAAATTTAGATAGAGAGACTTCAGAAGGTCCTGACACTTGGTTTTTAAGAAGAATAAATTACCAGAAAAATGGAATTCTACGGAACTTTAGGTCTTCTTTAAATCAAAAGCTTTTAAGAGTTTAATTTAATTCTTTACGCTGAAACCAGGTCACTTAACACACCTGGTCTTGGGTCATAAATATCAATCATATCTCGATCATATGAAATATATATAATATTTTTCGAAATCTTTTATCATTTATGGTAGCACAACAGCCCAAAGGGAACTGAAATACATTTCTCACATAATTTGCAGGTTGGCAGACGAGGGCGCAAGAGCCCTACAATAATACTAAAAATTTATCATGCGACCTCCACGCTTCGCTCAAAAGTGCAAAAAAATAGAGGCAGAGGTGGAGTGCTCACGTAAGAGAGGTATTGCATGATGAATGACAATTTTCAGCCGATTTACATGGCAGGAAGGCAATGCGATGAGTCCTGCTCCACTCTCTTCCTCTCACACAGTAGTAACATTTGCACAGGATCCGCTCGGGCTGAATTCCTTGCATTTTTCTCTCGTATTGCAAATGGCGATAACAGGCAGAGCAAAATGGACAATTCGCATACAAAATGGTCGTGCACAATAAATTATTCGGACCGCATAACAACAAAACAAGGAATATGTATTCCTGAAAAGGAATACCAGGACACCAGCAAATGGGTGCTAGTGGGTGTTGTGTAAAAAGTTCACTAGAAAAACTCATTCTGGACTTTGTGTTGTATCAACAACTATTTTTTTGCTTCAAAGTAAAGCTTTAAGGTTTTAATTTGAGTTATTTTCTCACATTTTAATTGTTAGTGTTATGGTTTTAAATTGTGGTATTTTCTACTATCTTTATGCTTACTTTAGTGGTTTAACTTTCAGTTATTTTCAGCAATTTTTTAGTTGTTATGGTTATGTTCTTTTAATAACTTAAAATTCAATACCATTTTTATCGCACGTAACCCCATTTCTGTTGCTCCTAAGCAGGTATCATATTTTATTAGCACCTGCAGGCTATATCAAAAAATTATGACCCACTTTCAAATCATCAAAAATACGAAATTCAGTTCGTTTTTCGGCGAAACTACATGTTTTTATGGTCAGCTCTTGACTAAAGAAATTTAATAACTGGCTAAATGGGACACTTACCAGCCAGCACCGAGGTGGAGTTATGACGTGGATCATAGGGACAGACAGCCTGGCCATTCTTGGTGGCCTCCAGGGTGTAGTTGCTCTCGCTGATGAGGTACGTGTTGCACATGGGCCGGAAGGAGTTGGTGCCGCAAACGAAGAGGCGGCCCGGCGATGGCACCACCATGATGCGAATGTAGTTCTGGCAGGCCTCCTGGAAGGGGGTTACATGAAGAGCAGTGTTTGTTTAGTAAATTGTGTATATTTTTGTATATATAAATTATTAAATAATATTTAATCCTGATCTGCAATTACAATTCATTTCAACTGAAAATTCCACTGCAGAATCAGTGATTCACACATCGTGTGTTTAGTGCTCTTGTTGACCTCCGGCCAGCGAGTTCAAAGTCTATGTTTTCCTATCGTTTGCACTGTCTGTTTTGCATAAATGTTCGCCAATTGAAATATTTAGTGGATGCTGTTTAAAAACAAACAAGCACTGTGTTCGACTGCCTGCAGATGGTGGGTTCTGTGTACTGCGTCGTTCTGGTTTCTGATTCCTGGATCCTGGGGCTGTGTGCACCTGTGCGCAACCCAATAAATATTAAAAGGCAAATGCACAACTTGCTCCCATTTAGACGAGCAAAAGCAGCGGCAGCAACTTTTCCCATAGTGGCGGAAAATTGTTGCATGACATTTCCGGCGTACCCCTTTTCCCCACTGTGTCACAATTACGGCCGGAAGTGTTTGCACTCTGACATGACAAATCATTTGATATATTCCCTGCAAGCCATTTTCTCTTCACCGTGTTTCCATGTGTGTTAAAATATATTTTATATTTTTGTTAGTTGGCAACTAATAATTGGCACAGCATTTACAGTGACAACCCAAACTACATTCGACATTGCAAAGGATTTAAAGGATTTTCTTTAAGTAATTTAAACTTGCTCAGAAATAATGCCAATTTCTAGTCAATTATTTGCTAGTTTATTAGCTCTTTTAATTGGCAAATCTACTTCAAAATAAATTGCTTTGGAAATGTCTAGAGCTTTAAGCCAAGTTCAATGGTAAATATCTCTTGTTACCCACATAATTGGCTCGTCTTCTAATTGTGTTCTGGCTGTCTTGTATTTAATTTAGTTTATTGTCCTGAAATATTTAACATGTTCCATGACCCTGTTTTGTGCGGCCAACTGTTCGAGCGTAAATTTAAATGAATTAACAAAACAATTACACAAAGCTAGGGATGGGGTTGGTTGGTTGTAAAGTTGTAGTTTTCATTATTTCTCTGGTAATTAACACGCACAGCAGACGTGCGCACACATAGACAGACATTGTTTAGAATGCAATTAACTGTGAAATTTATTAATTTGTTGTTGAAATACTGCGGCTGTTATTTGTGTTTGCCGCTTGTTAATAAATATTATTTTATTTTATTTTTTTTTGGCTTTTAGTTGGCGCTAAAAATGTTTGATACTCATTCCAAGCTTTTGGGAAAGAATGTGTATTTTATTTAGTTTATATGTGAGTTTAGCAATATTTTTGAATGTTCCGAGAGTCTGGAATGTTGTAGGAAAATAATTTGGCTAATATTAATTGAGCGCAAATATTTGAATGTAAAAAAGCTGTGGTGGTAGAAGGTAATCTCGTGTTTGCCTTCTGGCTATAATTTATATTTAATTTGCAAACAAAAACTAAAATTCGACTCTGAATTATTCGTTCAATAAAATATTTTTTAATCAGTTAAAAAATCCGAACTGAATATGTTTAAAAATATTTATGGAATAAACACAATGTTTAATAATTTTCTATAGGTTTTAAAGGCATTTTAAACAAAATTATATACCGAGTCTTGCTCAAAATCTAGTTCTACCCAGAACCCATAATTAAATAAGACATTTCACCTTAAAAAATTAAATTTCTTAATTGCAATATATTATTTTTTTTTGCCTCCACCCTTATATTTAAACTTAAGTCACAGCAGCAATCCGTAAAAAGTTTTCATGTTGACTGTCTCATTTTCAGAACCTTTTTAACCGTGCAAACGGCGGGTATAATTATCAAGTAAAGCGCTTTTTCGTGTCCCTTCCTCTAGGACTTTGTTCCTCTACGGGCGTGTCATGTTTGTGTATCATTAACGAAATTGTTGCCTACCTGCAGGCGCTTTGGCAGCAGTCACAAATATTTTCGAAGACTTTCTGCAAGGAAGTTTCCCGCCTTCCAAGCTGACAATGAACTTTTCCATCACCCTCTGGGACTGTGGCTCTTTGTCTGACTTGGCCATGTGTTATATAATATTTCTACAGTTTCTACAAATACTTGTATTTATTTCGTTTAAATTCCTTAAAGGATCAACTTTTAATGATTATTTTGACTTAAATGGCAGCATCATCATGCCATGTCCAGTGATTGGAAAGGAAGAGAGCTGAGAAGACGGCACCGCAGCATGTCGAACAAGTCCGATAAATGAGTTGTGTGAATTGAGGTTTGAGTCAGGATGATGAAACGAAGGATGCCAGCAACACAATGCTGTGCGTGTCCTGGCAGACAAAAGAAGGCCAAAGTGTTCGCCAAACCCTGCATAAATTCACCGGCATTTTCCAATTGAACAACCAGACCACTGTTGAGAAGGAGCTGCTCCTTTTCAGTCTTCGAATTGCACCTCTGGGGGCAGGGAAAATTGTTGCAACGGAGCCCCATTTGCAAACCAAATCGAATGTTTAATGAGGAAACAAGAAAGGGGCAAATGCCAACGTAGGGGATGCTTTGTGGTCAACCCAGCAACGGGTGATTAAGCCCCCGATCAGCATATGCATTTAATGAGGATAATAACCGTCTTGGTAACCAACAGAAGAAGTTTGGTTTGTGAAAGGGAGTCCCTATTACCTGCACACTTGCCTGGGTTGCATTCATTCTGAACTTGATTTAATTGAAGTGTTTTAATGATTATTTGACTTATTTCGTTTGGTTTTTTTTTCTACAAAATACCCTGAAGTTCAATTTTCTCCACACCTTAAACAGAATAATATTTATCTTTCATTTTGTGCCAGTCTACATTGCTGGCAGGACACCTCTTGCATTTTTTATAAATTACCCTTTGCCGGGTTAACACACACACACATATATATATAATATATATATATTGGCTGCTCATTTTGCCCATCAACCCGAGGGATTGGCGTACGCGAGCAGTGTTTACGCAGTTTTAATAAAATATAGCCAGAGAAAAATCAATTAATTAAACATTTAACACCCATCTGGCGCTGAACTGGTAAAAGTCAAATGGTAAAAAATTAAAAAAAAGAACCTTAGCAGGTTCCGATTTGCCTTAAAAGGACTCTTGGCGTGAGCTTTAACTATATACATATTTTTTTTAGCCTTGAGTGCCTTCTGAGTTGCTGGTCTGCAGCTGATTATCGCCTTGATTAAGTTGACGTATTCGCATCCAAATTAGTGGCCAAATGCTAGTTAATTAAAATTGTAAATTTTGAACTTTCTTTTCTTTTTCGTTTCTATTTTTGCAGCCAAAGAAATGCAATTTATTTTTTGGGGAAATGGCAATCTTGCACGCCATGGCTGAAAATCTAAAGAAACTTTAATTTCGTTTCCACCTTTTTTGATGCCATAAATAACGTGACCCCCTCGCACACAGACACACACACACACACACACACACCACCCTCTTGGCTCAGGTGAAGGCAAATTGAGTTCAACAAATTACACCTGCTAATGCTCTGGGTTTGCCTTAGCCTTACCTTTGTTGCCTCTGCCTCTGCCTCTGCCACTGACTGTGCCTGTGCTGGCTTTACAATTGCCAAGGCACGCTGCTGGTGGCCAACAAGTGTTGGCTAATTACGTGAGCAAAAAGCCAAACTTGAAGTGCACTTGGGCATGCACAAAAAAGGCGGAGGAACCGGCGGAAGTGTTTGGGTAGTAACCCTCTTTTTTTTTGTATTCAATTGACCTCAAGTTTCAGGATTAATATAAGAGAATAAATTACTGAGCTATTTTTGTACAAATTTCAAATGGAAATGTTGTGGTTATAAAACTCCTTTTCATAAAATTTAGATGTTCTTTAAATAAAAGTTTAACTATAACTATCTATATTATTATTAAAGAACTAAACATGAGTTTTCTGATTTATTTATAAAACTCAATCTCTTTTCTATGACACATGTAAGCTCTGATTAACCTCAAGCTTTCTTTCTTTCAAAAGTAAAATAGAAATATGTAGTTCAAACAATTAAAATCCCATTTTAAAGTCCACAAAAGTTGCTTTTCCATTAGGAAAAGTTTGCTTTAGGTTGCATCCTGCTTTGCCTAAGGACATTTACTCCTGCCTCCTCTGCCAGCAATCACTTTCTTAATAGGTCAACAGCAGTGGTAAAGAGTGGTTTCAATAAATTTTGCTGACTTCTTAGCCACAAAAGGAGAAAGGCAAAACAACGGCAGAAAAAGTTGCATAAATCAATTTCTTCTTGTCTTGCCTTCGCCATAGTTTTCCATGTTTTTTAGCGCGAAAAAAGTCTAAGATAGATGGCGGAGGGAAAGGGAGAAAGAAACACTTTATTTAGCTGGGAAAAACGGAAGCAGCAGCCAAAGTTGAAATCGAAATGGAAATGGGAATGGAAATTGCAAGGCCATCGGGCCAAAGTGCTAAAAAGTTTATAGAAAACAGCAAGAACAGCGGAAAAAGTATTCACAAAATTTGTATTTTGGCTGCTAACTAACACGAAAATTGTATTTCAGGTATGTCCTTGCGGGAACAGGAAATTGTCTTTTGCTTGGAGCCTTTTTGATTTTATTTTAAAGCAAAAATGAACTTGATGATGTTTATTGAGGAATTATGATCTTAGATTTAAATGTGAATACTATTCTAAAATAACCCAAAGGAATTAAAATAATATATTATTATGACTCACCTCATCCTTGCCCTTGACGAGACACATTTTGGTGTCATCCTCCGGCGATGTCCAGACCAAACGCTGCTGCTCAGTGAGATCGTGTATGCTTAAATTAAAAACCGTATTTCTGCAAGAGACAAATAGACAAAGAAAGGATAAGAAGCAGTTCATATATCGTAAGAATGGGAAATGTAACCCACAGATAGAATTTGTGCGGTTTTCGTTTTATCATTCTTATCAGTAGAAAAGAGAGAGAGAGACAGCTGGGTGAGGGTCAGCTTGTGGCTGCGGAGAATTAATTAAAAAATTAATTAAAATTCATTTGGCCTTTTTACGGTGATGGCAATCAACACGCAGCCGGGGACCAGGACAAGGACCCGAAGCAGGACCACAAAAAGCCTCTGGTCTATGTTTCTGCTTGCCTTTTAACCCTTTACCTTCTCTTTCTCTCTCACTCTCTGACTTCAATGCGATATTTGTGCAGAAATTCCAAAATTCTCGTTAATAAAATTTGCACACTCACATGTGGTGCCCAACCCAACTTTTGTGTGTGAGTTTTCCCACCCCGCAAAAAGAGAGGAGACGGGGGTAAATTTCATAAAATCAACTCATTGATTATTGAAACCACAACTACGTGAGTGTGTATGGGTGTGTGTGTGTGTGTGTGTGTGTGCGGTTAGTGCACCTTTGTGTGGGTGCACTCTGGTCGGGCATTTTATGGCAGCAGCCAAGCCATGTCAGGAAATCAGCCATCACCGCATTCGACCGCCCCAAAAGCCTGCATCCGAATAACACGACAGCCTTATCGAAACTTTCTGAATTTTATTTTTATTTTCCATTTTTTTGTTGTTGTTGTTGTTTGGAATTTAGCCAAAAGACTGGAAAATTTTAAATAAATACATAGATATGGGATACAGAGATAGGTTCTATCGCATTTGTGAGGTTTCCATGCGGAATGGAGAATTATTTTGAAGCCCATTTGGAATGAAAGTTTTGTGTGTGGCTTTAGAATATCCTTGATTTGTCCTAGAAACCATATATTTTATATTTTTGACATATACTTAAATATATTTAATTAAAATATATCATATATTCCACTTGGTTTGTAGTTCACATTTAGTCAGCAAATCAGCAGCAAATCATGTTCACATTTACCAACACTTATTATCCAGTCGACTGACCAACTGTGATTTAAATGGGCCAAAGGATGCCTCCCTGTACAGGACACACTTCCATTGTTTGGCAATTAAGCAGCGCGTTTTAATTATGGAAAGGCAAAGGCGGCAACTTCAAACGAACATGCACCATCAGCAACATGACGGCCACATAGCAGCAACGTTACAAAGTTGCTGCAGCTGCACTCTTCCGTTGCATCTGCTGTCACCGCCTCCTGTTGCCAGGACGAGTATATACATACCCACACATACATAGACCGATATACGTACGTACGCGTACCCAAGTACATATAAAATGTCCTGAACCAAATTAGCATATATAGAGGGGACAGAGAGTTGGGTTCGAGGCCCTGAAATGGGTCGGACCCGGGCCAGAAGGCCAGGTGGCTCCCTGGCTGCAGTGCCAACGGGTTGAGCGAACTGTGCAAGTAATGCGTCGGAAGTTAAATACTGAATACGCTGCTTAAATGAAAACAACTAAGGTAGGATATAAAATAGAAAAAATATGTATTTGTTTCAGTGTAATAACCTCATTTACAGTACTTTGTTAACTGATAAATATTAAGATTCTTGCTTGTCTAAAAGATGTCAAATTTCCAAGAAACCTTATCACATTTGTTTAATTTTTTACTTATAAACCTTGAAAACATTGTGTTTTTTTTTTTAAATACAATTCCTGCAAATGAACTACAAAATTCCTCTTTAGATATCTTCAAGTCTCCCCCAGAAAAGAGTGTAGAAATTTCTCAATGCTGCTCTTGTGAAAATCTGTTGTTTCTCTTTTGTTTTTGTAGTTGCCATTGCAGTTACTGGCTTCCAAAGCACACAAATACATAAACACATTAGCGCATTGCTTGACACACACACATAGAGGCTAGGCACAAGCGTTTGTGAAAATGTCGCGGAAAATGGCAAAGGAAAACTCGGGGGAACACAAGGGGAGCAAGGAAGCCGGGTGGCTGAGCATTTTAAAGAACGCATTTGGCGTGAAAACCGAGCTCATAAATATTTTCCACACGGCGAAGTGCGTTAGTGTTGCAGTGTTTGCCCCAGTTGTTGTTGGTTGTTGTTGCAAGTGCTGAACGCAACGATTACGAAGGATTTCCACTGCTTTTCCACCGTGTTGTGTGTCTGTGTGTGTGTGTGTTGTGTCGTTGGCTCCTGCTGCAGTTGCACATTTAGCAACAATCCTTGTTGTTGCCACCGCTACTGCTGCTGCTGTTGCTGTTGCTGCTGCTGCTGTTGCTGCTGCTTTGCAGTTTATTATTATGCAGCTTAAACGCAGTTGGCAAATATAAAGGGGAATGTGTGCGAACTTCCTCTATGAAAACGTTTACATTTACTCGCATGAAACGGTGCTGATAATGAGGCGGCACCGATACCAGCGAACCATCCAAATATTTGTGTATTTTGTACTCAATTTGCCGAGTATTATGAAACTAGAAAAGACTAAATGTTTAATCTATATCAAGTTTCAAAAAGAATTAAATTATTTTTAACTTTTTAATCAGCTTAAAACGAATTTGTTAGTTGCTTTCTAATAAATTCCATATAAATTAGACTTTTATTAGATTTCAATTTAATTTCGAATTTGTCCGCAAACACAAGTATTTTGCAAACATTTATTAATTGCATAAAAGTAAAAACATATCCAAAATAATTGTTTCTATCGTTGTGAAGGCCCATTAAAATATTTTCCAATTATTATTTTTAACTAGAACACGGGGATAAATACAGACAGAAAAGAGGTTGATGTGTGTGTGTGTGTGATAACTAGGCAAATCAGGCAAAACAGCATTTTGCGGGGAGAGCATTTGATGGCAACGTCATGGTTTCAAATATTTGCGGTTTGTGGAGATGCCCATGGAGCCCCAAAAATAATTCGTGGTTTGCCCCGAAATGAGCACAGTTTCGCTTCAATATATTTTAGGTATAATGCCACATATATATCCTACTAGAAAATTTAATTAAAGTAGCTTTTAAACCTTTAAATATCGCAATAAAACTTTTACAATGTCAACTTCCCGTAAGTGTTATTTAAATACCAAAAATAACCAGAACTCAGCAGGCATTATTTGCCGAAAACAAATTTAAATTCGTTTAAAATCCATTCTGTGATGGACATCGTCTTTAACCGACAACAACAACCAACCGCCGACGACCGACAAACAAATCAACCATCCGCCACGTTGCCAGCCATCAAACAGCAATAATAACAACGACAGCCAGCAGGAAAACAAAACCCGCAGGCAGCAGGCAGCAGGCAGCAGGCATCAGGCAGCGGGACCCTTTTCAAATATCAGTTGAGCGAAAAGAGGCAACACGAAACAAAAGCCGCATGCACATAAATAATGGCATTGCGGTTGAGAAGCCCTCACAAAACCCCGCCAAAGAGGGTGCTGTATATACATATATCCTCCAAACCCTCCTCCTCCTCCTCGGTTCGTCATAAAATAGATTGGAGCAACCTCTAACGAGGCAAGACTTGGGCCAAGGAGGGAACTCGTGTCGCCATCGCTACCGCCGCCATTTCTGTGGTTTGACCCACAAAAAGTATCCAAAAGAGCGCCCGAAACAACAAACCAAATGTCTAGACCTCAAGCGAACCGAGGACAGAGATGTATTAGAAGAAAATAAAAAGAAAAATAAAGAAAAAGAAAAAGAACAATTTGCATATTACTCATACGCAGTGTTGCCAATTGGCATGACCTTGGCAGACAATTTTCTTCAGTCTCCCTTATGCATTATGTATAAGACCATTTCAATGATTGATTTTCAGGAAAATTTGCCAGGTGACATGTAAATATTAAGGAATTATGTAAATTAAACAAGCTTATAGGCAGAGGCAGGTGAAGAAAATGATTTTCTTGGAAAAATGACTGGAAATCATTATTAGGTACTTGAAGTATATGATAATTTTACTTGATATTTAGCTTTTTATCATATATATTTTGTATTGTTCTTGTACGAACTTAAAAAATGCTTCTTTTAGCTTAAGTCTTTCTCATCTTTTATTCTTTTCTTTCATTTTAAGCACTCAGGTAAGACTTTATCCTCTCTAGATATCAATTCATTGTATCCATAACTCTGTGTGCAATTGAGTTGGCAAATTTGCCGGACTTTAGTCATCAGAAATGCCATGCCGGTGAAAAATGCCAGTCGCAACCGTTCAATGTCACACGTCATCAGCGCCCCCAAAGGAATGCCTGAAGGCAATCAGGAAAAAGAACACTCGACTTCCGGAATGCATTGATGCATTGATGCGATGATGCCGATGATGCTGCAACGTCTGAGGGGAAAGAGAGAGAGAGAGGGGGAAGCTGACATGACGGTAAATGGCTTTTCTGAATAGCTAAGCAAATCAGGCGAACTCCAGCTTCAGTTGGAACTCCTCATGTTGCCCAGCTTTCGAGACTTTCGGTTGGGTGGAAAATTTATGTTGTCGCCGCCATTTGCATGCGCTCTGTGTCTGTGTCTGTGTCTGTGTCTCCCTTCCGCCATTTTCCGACTCATGTGGGTGTGTCTGTGTGTTTGTGTGAAATGGCAGCCATTGCAAAAAATTATTGAAGCGCAGCAGGGTGAGGGAAATCCTGCACTCACCCAGCACATCCATCACTATTTCAAGTTGAGCTTTTGTCATTTTTCATTGACTTGTGACTGTGCCAGGGTTACGTAAGGCTTCGACTTCAACTTTATTCCGCTTCATTCGATGATGCTGACTAAACCGATTCGGTATGAGAAGGATTCTCTCACGATTTACACTTGAATAATTATTTAATCAAGAATTTAAAGAAATTTAAAGGAGTTTTTTTTAAAAGGTAATAATCTTTCGTAAATCTTCTTAATCTCTTCTTATAATCTTTTGAATCTTCTTCTGTTTTTAATATATAACTAAAAAGTCTTTCTTTTTCAAGTGCATTTGGCCAGCATAAAGACTCTTCGAATTTCCCTGCTATTGACCATAGATTTTTTTTCTTTTGTGCAGCGAGCCTTGCCAAAGCGTACCTCAATCCAGGACAATTTCGTCCTGTGCCACTCACTCAATGGAGGCAGAAAACGTCGAAACTGTCAAATGCCAAAAACCCAAATGTGGATTGCCCAAGAGCTCAGCTGCTGCTGCTGCTGCTGCTTCTGCTGACCCACAACTCCGGTTCGATTCGGTCATTGCATGCAACACAACCTGGGGGCCATTGCCCCGCCCCCAAACCAATCAGAACAGTTGACCAGGTGGCTGCTTTTGACCTTTACCCCCAGGCCAAGTCACTTGCAGAACGCCATAGGCCAAACATGACAAAGCGAATTGGACTTGGCCATTGAGCGTGGTATTGTGGTATTGAAATATTCTCGATTAGGCTTCAACTATATATTGGCCGATATGGGATACTCTTTATGGAGCTTAAGGCAAATATTGATTGCCTGTGGGATCTGTTTTTGTTCGTTGCATTTTGAGCCTTGTGGCATAACTTGACATTACTAATTGGTTAAATTATTGCTGACGACAGGCTTTAGAGCACGTTTCTTGGAATGATTAAATGATTTTTGTAGTATCAAATTTATTTAGTAATTTTCTTTATTTCTTTAAATAGCTGATTTATAACTTTAGAGTAAAGTCATATCCCTTCAGCCTTCACTAAGATGTAAGCGATATCAAATCCCAAAACAATGCCCAGCAATTCAATTGAAATCCTTTAAGCCATTCATGCCTAAGGCCTGATGAAATTGGCAACACAAAAGTGGACTTAAATCGCTAGAAATTAGCGGATGCGTTTTCTGCATTCATACAGAGCCAAACGGCAAACGCAAAAACCAGCGAGAAAAACCAGCGCAAACGGAAATGAATTTGCGGTGCAAAAATGATTGTTGTGCGGTTGCACAAAGGCTCAGCCCCACAACACACTCTACAGAAGAACAAGGACGAAATGAAATAAAAGATGGACATCGCCATGAGAATGTTGTGCGCGCCCAAAAAGGAAAAAATGCATACAAAAATTGGAATGCGACAGTGGAACCTACGATATTGTGGGTTTTTATATAAGATCATAAAGGAATATATTAAAAAACCTAGATGTCTATATGAAATAGAGTGATTGGCAACCACAACATTCCCTATAGAATGGCTATATTGAGTTATATAAACCAAAACTTACTATAAACTTTGAGTTCTAACCACTGTTCACTACCATTCCATTGAAAAAGACGTTAAAAGCCAAGAGATAGGCCGACATATAGAGCACACAATTGGAACCATCTGCGTGTAGAATGAGATGGAAAAACAGAGAAAGAGCTGGAGATAGAGACAGAGACAGAGAATGTGTGGGAGAAAGAGAAAGCGTTTGAATCAAGCTCCGTTAGGCAACGAAATGGTTTTTTCCTTTGTTCGTTTAGCAATTTTATTTCCGCCTTTGTCGCGATTTATTCGATTGCCTCTGCCAACCTGATATGGCGGGAATGGAACGGAAGTGAAACAGAATGGGATGGGTAAATAGAGGTATGGGGTATCGTATGGCATGGAATGTGGCACTGACAGCAGGGAAAATCGTTGGCACATATTTTCCATCTTAATGTGTTAACCCAATTTTCATGTCGAGCGCATTGCAGGCAGGGAGCAGATATATATATACATACCATGTATATTAAGATCCAAGGCAAGAACATTTTCCGCTGAGTTAAGAGCCAGCGATTTGCAAAGAGAATTTCCATTACAGAAAGAGGAAGGCTGAAGGAAGGTGTCGTCCTGGTTTAGACAACAATTTCCAGCTAATTTGCATAAGTGACATAGTGGAATACAAACAGTAATGGCAAAGGTAGTCACTGTAATGAGCTTAAAGTTTAAGCAGGAATTTGTATGCCAATGTGGGCGGGGATTTTTGTTGTAATATCAATTGATTTGTATCGATAACTTATGGAAATGTATTTTAAAAATTCGGGCTTTCAACAAGCCTCTTTCTAGTTTTTAAACTAAATTAGGCTTACAAAAATATAAAGATTTCCCTTTTTAACAACACTAACATAAGACCTTTGATATTTTTTGATTTCTCATAGTTTAACAGTAAGAATTGTATACATTTTTAAAGGATATTAGTATCAAGCTCTATATGATATATGATATTTTGAAATTAGAGCCATTGCCTCTAATTAATATCGATTTAATCGATTTATTAAATCTTCAAATTAACTCCAATTACAATGTTAAATTGTAGATGAAATGCCCTCTGATAAAAGCAAATTTTTAAGCCACTCTTAAGGCAATTCCTAAGGGAAACCCCCTCTTTTGCGGCTGCTTAAAGAATTCTTCCTGACATGGCGGCTGCCTTCAGGTGCGGGACACGTAACACGGTACCTGCTGTGCCACAGGAAATGTAACGGTACAGCCATGTCAAAGGGGAATGGGGCGGGGACAGGTGAGTCAAGGTGCAATTCTGTTGTAGAACTTTCCCTTACCATTTTCCCTTTTTCCTTTTTTTTTTGCTTTTCTTGTTGTTGCTGCTGTTGTTCCACATTGTTCATGACGTTTCACATGCAAAACGCGTGTCACATTCGCATTTCCGCCTGTCATCCTAGTTTAGAGGGGGGAGCTAGGGGGCGACTCCGCACACACATACACACTTAAGCACACGTGGCACTTTTGGGGGCTTCAACAACAGTCGTCAACGGTAAAGGTTTTCCTTCGGTTACTTTGACTCTTTTGGGGTCTGATAAGTGGTTATGTGCGTGTGTGAATTCCCGCATCCAATGTGTGTGTGTGTGTGTGTGAGTGTGTGCAACTTGTTAAAAATCCATTAATCACGTAAGTGGCAACTCTGGCAGCGACATTGCCGGCATACAAATTCGTTCATGCGTGCGGAAAAAAGAAAAGCTGAAAAGCTTCCATGGATACCCCACCACCTCCGTTTGACCGTTTGAATGTGTGTGTGTGTGTGTGTGTGTGTGTATGGGGTTCCCCTAATTTTCCTGCTTTAGATATGCTTTTGCATTTTACTGTCTCATTATCCTGGCATTGTGAATCGCTCCAAACGGAAATGGCTCTCAAGGTTGACGAGCAAATTATTTTATTGAATATATTTTGACTTATTTCTGGTCTTTAGAAATTAATAATTAATTAAGGTGAGCAATTTTCTACTATAATTTGTAGTTTTCTAATAAACTAAATATCAGAAATAATTTAAAAATGATCAAGAACCTTAACAATTCCTGAACTTAGTATCAGGGATTCTCTTGAAGTAAATGTTAAGTAAAAAACACTTAAAATAGTTATCAAACGTATTCTTTAAAATGTTACACCTATCTGTCATCTTTTTAGCCTTTACAAAGCTTTCTTTAGTAATACAAAACAAAGCCTCTTCCCAATTTAGTTTATAGAAGATACTATTTTCATTTATTTTCACTTGAAATTGTTGTGGCTTTCTCGCATTGCTTCGGTTCTGAGGGCTGGGCTCGGTTCCAAGTGCTGATGTCTTGTATTACAAGCTGCACGCATTCCTTGGTCACACAAATTTCGAGGACACCACATACTTATGCTGTCGCACACTCACACACAGAAAGACAAAGAAGAAGCTGGCAAGTTTATTAAGTCCGGTTGGGCGCCCCGAAGTATGCAACATTTTAATATGTATGCCTCTGCAAGAGGGCTTTTGGTTGGATGTTTATGTGGGTATTCGTTCTCCGGCTGCTGGGGCATTGTCTAGGCGAAATATAATAAACTCAACATTTGCAGCAAACATCTTTTGCGGTCCTGCCAACGACAAAATTTACGAAATTTACAGGCAAAAGCCGACCCGCCGACGCCGTTCACGAAAAACTAACACTGACAACAGCAGAAACCCCAACCTTGGCAACCCTTTAAGTCTGCCGGGAATCCTCGTGAAGTAGGAAATACTACTACTACTACTACTACTAGGGACTGGTGGAAACTTTAGCACAGTTCCTCATATCTTTGGGGCACCTGCTGCAAAAGTTTCCGCTTCCTTTTGCTCTGGGTTTTTTTTTTTGTCTTTTGTTTCTCTTGCCAGCGCGTTGCAAAATCAAAGTTGCCACGAACGAACGAGCTAAGGAACCTTCACTCTTCCACTTACACCATACACTACCCATATTTGGGCCCTGAGAAAGTTTGTCATGTTTGTACGTATGTATATATCGGTATGGGGGAAGTGAACATGGTCGTATCTTCTACTTAAATTAAATACAATGTGTGCGAAAAGTAAATTGAAGTTTGCTTTATGTGAATTTTCCACTAGTCTGCTGCTATCCCCAAACCGTCACAATTTCTCATCCTCCTTGGCTACTTCCTTACTTCCCTTCGCCATCCTTCAGTAGTTTTCTCCTTGAACTTGTTAAACAAATGTTCTTACATGGATTTTATGTATACACACATTCACCTTACGGGAATTGACAACGTAGTAAAGCATAATCGACAGAGTGGCGATTGGATGTTCCTAAATAAATATTCAAGTTATATTTGGTGCCCTAATTTATAGTTCTACTAAATATTTGGTATATTTGGAATAGTATTACTTAGTACAATATTAAATCTAGAAAATTAAAATGAAATTTTTGCAATGAACACTTATTAGAACCCATGTTTTTGAGAGTATGTATCTTTGGACCTATTATTAATTGGATAATAAAGAAAACCACATAAACTCTCTCCTTTATTTATAGGATAACCACTTACCTGGCACCGATGAGCAGACTGTTGCCATCCTTGGTAACAAGCTTGAAGTGATCCACAACACTATCGTTGCCCAGAAACTTCATTATATCTTCGGGACCTGCAAATCGGAAAATAAAGAGGATTATAAATAAATTCGCAACAGGCAAGGGCCAGGCCAACGCCATGGTGGGTGGAAAATGGCTCTGAGACAGATAACTTTGCGGAGGGAATGGGTTTTGGGTCGGAATGCAAATGCCTAATTAGGCAATTAGGCGGCGTTAAAGGCGACAAAAAGCAGTTGAGGGAGAGAATGAAAAAGGAAATACGAAAAGCGGATGAGCCAAGTGAAAAAGCGCAGGAGGGACGCTGTGTGAAAAGGACGCGGCAAATGCGGCAAAATGGCAGAGCTGAGGGAAACAATGCAGCTGGAGTTGGGAGCTGGAAAATGGAAATGGGTTTAGGTTTGGGGATCAGGATCGGGGAGAGTTTCGCCCTTAGATGATGATATGCAAAAAAGGGAAAAGCCCGTTTAGCAACGGCAACATAATCAGCAGCTGCATCAGCGAAGGCAAAGTACAATTTCTGTCGTTTGTTTACTTTGCTTATTTGCATCTACTTTTTGCAAAGCAGCTCCGGGAAATCTTTTTGTTGGTTGCCACTTGCCGCCACAAACTGCAGTCCAGTCCATATCTTCACTTTGACTGACCGACAAACAGAAATTAAGAGTTTTTCATAGAAATAAAATGATGGCTGAGGGAAGTTAAGCCTTCAAGGAAATATTTAATGTTTAAATAAAATAATATTTAGTATTAAAATTTAAAGATTAACATTTAGATCTTCACATTTGTAGCTCTTTTTAATAATTTCCTCTTTACCGCTCATTAAATACTTTTCCTTCGATCGTTGATGTGGCACCACCAGGTGAGCATTATTTTTCCCTTATTTTAACCCCAACTTCCACCTTTATTTTTTGGCTTTTTCAGCGAGCTTTTAACTTTTAACTGCAAATGTTCGGTCAACCACACAAGAGCGAAAAAGTTTTCCTCGCTTTTTTCAACTCAATGCTCCTTTCAACGAACCGGGAACCGGGGAAAGTGGGGCAGGAGTCGAAGGATGGCACCTGGTTATTGAAAGCACATTTGGGCGCTTTTCCTGTTCGTCCACTTTTCATTTCAACGGGGTCGGTTCACAAATAAAAAGAACACAACTAAAATAAACGGGCAGAATGAGCGTTTTTATGTGCGAGACAGGAGAGCCTTTTGTTTACTTGACATTTAACGTGACACGCGGGACATGTGCACAACTGTGGGGGCGGAGTGGGAGTGGGATCTCGGGTGTGGGCGTGGCAGTTACAGGAAAAGTTAAAACCTGAACTCTGAACAAATGAAGCGACATTTTTGTAATGTTGCTTCTGTAATTAAAAGTAACAAAAGCAACCAAACTGACAAGTAGAAGAAAAGCAAAGGCGAGGACAAAAGCTGGTGAAACTCAGGACGAAATTAAAAACAGTATGGAAAAATAATTATTGCTGAGAAAAACGTGAAAAATGTGACCAGGAAAGGAAAGTGAAGTAAAAGCAGGAAAACGGTAAGGCAGGACAGGAAAAAGTATTCAAGTTGGCAAGAAGAATAGAAACAATTGTTGGAGAAAGTAATGAATGGAAATAAATTAAGAGTAAGGAAAATATATGGCTTTATTTTTCTTGATTCTTTTCTAACTTTTACCATACAAATATTGTTAGAAGTACAATTTTACGAATATAAAGTATAAGTTTTTGTAATTTCTAGTTAAAATATAAAAGGAATAAGGTTAAATATTTAAAACCAATTAATTGTCTTAGGAGAAATCATTCGAAACTTATTATTTTTTATTTTTATTATTATTTATTTTAACAGAAAAAGTATTTCCCTTATCTAAAAATTTATTTGAGCAAAATAATGATATTGCAATTAATTATTAATTAATTAATTATCATTTACAGAGTCAAAATTTAAGCATTATTCTTTTTATATCAAATATCTCCTTTTTTAACTTTCCTTCATTTCTTTCCTTAATTTGCTGACCATACATTTTCTGTAAGAAGTAAAGTTCCAAATTAAAAACTGACTTTCCACCATTATAATTATTAAAATCCCTTCCCAGTTCCTTGGGTGGATTAATCACAATATTTTAGCTTTCCCAAATGCCTTTAAATTTGCCCTATTATTTGCTTTATATTCTTTCGAGTTGCCAACCGTTTTAACCATTCTCATTTGTATGATAATGTCTCGCATTTGTTGTCTCTCAAGGCGGCTGCTAGCTCGTCATTCACAAAGGACCTGCCATCTCATTACTCACCCTGCCGCCCCGGGGCACTCTTTGTGCGCTAGTAGAACGTCCAACTTTTGTTTAATGCCACCACCACCACGGGCCTTTTGTCGACCTGGCCGACACAAAAAAAAAAAAACAAAAAAACTTTGTAAGCCCAAAATTGTAAGCTAATATTTGCATTACCTACATCTGCACACAGCACAGACATACACACAGCACACACACACACACAAACACACACACATATCTGCATAGACGACAAAGTGGAACCGGAAAGAGGCGAAAAATTCCGCAACCAAAAATCTAATATTTACCTTGACTTTGCAAAACGCCAACTGCAAACTCAAAAAACGCCAAGCGGCAGCAACGGCGGAATTCCCAGTCCAATTCCGGTTACCCATGGGCGTATACACTCATGGGTCTGGGCCATTCCAACAAAGGACTTGCCGCCAGACAGGAGCGAGAGGGAAAAAGTAAAGGGCCAAAGGAAAAACGAACAGTGTCAGAGAGTCTATCACTTTAATCAACTGGACTGCTCAAAATTATGCAAATTCAACGGAAAATAAAATAAAATTTCTGACGTACGGCTTTTAGAATGTGAAGAGTGTGAAGAGTAGAGTAGAGTCCTCAGTGTTTGACATTGACTACTTGCGAACGTGACTGTGCAAGGACCAAGCCACTTAATGGTCAACTTCCTGAGCTCCAGCCACACCGCTTGCTTGTACAAATCACACAGAACCCCGGCAGGAGGGAGTCGGCCAACAAATAAGCTGATTATTAAATATTTTCTTAATGAATTTTTCATTCGCACTTGTGGAATTCCTGAGACGGTGCCCCACAGGCCCAGCTCCTCCTCCTCTACCTCCTCCTACGGCAAATATTTGCCCAAGATGGCGTCCACTCGCAGGTGTGATGACCATTCCGCGCGCGACCTCCATTCCCCGCGTACATTTATATGTAAATTCCGAATGCATTTCGAAGACGAGGCGAGGCTAGGCTGCCCCCAGCACTGGGGCTGACAACAATGCAGCATTAAAAATGCAAAAACCTTTTCAGAAATGCAAGCCAAATGTTGCTCTTAGTGCTGCCGAGAGAAAATGCGGACTGCGGGCGAGCGGAAGTAAGGAAGCTGTGTATAAGGAGCTATGCAAAAAGGAAGGAAGCGACGAAAGTCTGTCAATAATAAAGGCTTCCGGCACACAAATGCGAGGCGGAGATTCCGTAGACTCGTAAGAACAGCATATATCATTAGGCAAATAATGCTAAAAGAAAATATTAAAAATCTTAAACTGTTGGGGATTGGAAAACTATTAAAAATAAGTCTAAAAGTAAGCTTAACAATAATGAAATTGTTCCTAAATTAGACATTTTAAATGTATTTCAAAGTTTTTAAGCCTTTTCATTGACAATTTCTGTTTAAAGTTATGATTTTCATAAAGTTTCTTTACAAATTAATTAAAAATTAGTTACAGAAATATTACTCGCACTTTTCCAAGCAAAAATTCAACTCAAGAACGTGAGCAGTTTAATCCCCGACACCTCTCATAAAAAATATATGAGTACGAAAAGGCAAAGCCTGTACTTTTTGGTGGGCTAAAGGCGAAAAGCGGCTTCGCTTTCCGGAAAACAAAATGCAGCGACGCGTGAAAAACATTTCCCGACTTTGGAATCGCTCCCACACTCTGCATCGTCTCCTTCTTCTACCTTCGAGCAGGGGAAAGGCAACCATAACACGGCAAAAGGGAAGGCGGAGAAGGATGAGCAGAAAAAACAAAAAATCCCTCCTCGTTGAGATTTGCATTTAATTGAAATGAACGCCAACGGTCGACGGAGGACAGAGGAGGACACATGACCAGACCAGACCAGACAGCATCCGAATCCGCATCGAAATCTGAAACCAAATCGGACGCACAAAGGGCAGAAAGCAAAAGGCAGATACTCATTGGCCGACGGAGGGAGTTTTTGCTTCCCGAAATGAAATCTGAAATGAATGCCGCTGGCTGACCCTGGACCAGGAGGACAGTTGTTCCGCCGCCATCTCCTTCGATTGAGTACCGGCGGCGGCGGCGGCAGCTTATCGGAAGGCTGCTCCATTGTCTGCTTTATCTCGGCTCAAGCTCTTGGCCCAATTGCAGCGTTTGATTTGTTTTGTTCTGGCCTTTCCTTTTCTGTCCATTACCAGAGTTGTCAATTTCGTTTTCTGCTGAAGTTTGCATCTTGATGGAGTTTCGCCACACTAATGTCAGCAAGGATTTAGGATGAATTCAGGTGTGAACGGAAGATTAGTAAAGCTAATCTCCGGAAATGCCACCACAAATTGATCGATGTTAACTTATTTCCCATTTCATTGGGGAAAGAAATGAGTATTCACTGATTTCGAATAATTTCGCTAAATAATAGATTTTTCTTCCTTTCTTTCCTTTTTTTTAGGTTCTTTAAATATAAATATACCCCGAAAATAATTATCGATTTGGGCAAACAAAATCTGTGGGCGTTGGTAAATTTTCCCCCCAGCCATTTCCCGCATATTTCAAACGTAAATCATCCAAATTATCCCATTAAATATTCCACCTCCACCCCACATAGCAAAATATACAAAAAAAATAAGCCCCAATCAGTGGATACATTTTTTCCACATGATAAGGTTTTTATTTTTTTATCTTGCTTTTCAATGCAAACAATTTTTGACCAAATCAAATTTATTTAGCGCATGTGACGATAGCCAACGCCCGGGTTTCTCTCTTTTTTTTTTAATGTGATGAAAACCCCACACAAATAACTCCAAAGCAATGGAATATGGGTTTTTTGCCGTCATTAATATTTCAAATCGCTTGCCAATTACATTGAAACTCATCAACAATTTAAACGCCAGCAAAATATTTATAGAAATCAAAGTGAGGAAATAGAATAATGTAAATGTTGTGGAATTTATTTATTTGCAAGCGAGTAAGCAAAATCATTAAATAATATATAACAAATTGTTTATAAATTGTTTAAGAAATACCCAGGATATTCAGGAAAATCGATATTTAACACTGCTTCACCTGGTTGTGAAAAGTCGTGCCTTGTACGAAATGAAATTAATTGCGAGACGTTAAAGGAAATGCCATGAAGGCCTTTAAATTCATTTAGGCCGAGAGGAAGGCAGGTGAAGAGGGAGGTCAGAGAGCTGCAGGCGCTGGGGTTCTTCTCACGTGTCCTGTGGTTGCCACGAAATGTGACAGGATATGAACTACATGCCATTTATGCAGCAATTAACGCCAGGACCAGGCGCTGCAGTCCATGGCTCATGGTTCCGCCGCAGCAGCAGCAGCAGCAGCAGCAGCGAGGACCTCGGAGTCGAATTTTATGCCGCTTTAATTATTATTGTATTATTTTGCATTTATTTACGCACGTAGCGGACGGCGGTCCACATATCCTTTGTGCATTCGCCAAGGATGGCAAAGGATGCGCCACACGTCGACCCTGGTGTCTGCGGCTTGTTTGAACATCCGATGGGCCACAGTCGGGCTTCTTAATGACAACAAATTGTCGTAACCAATTGCAGGTGTTTCCGCAAAGGAACGCACAGCGGAATCGAAGAGTTTCCACCAAGTTTTCATCGAGTTTCCACGGAGTTTCCGCCACGGAGTTACCTGCATATGCATTCGCATGCGAAACGATGGCACGTCAAGTTTAATGCCAAGCAACTTTATGTGCAAAGTTCATCAGTGTAAATATGTCTGATTAAAATGTGAAATGGCACTGAGGAAGAGGATGCTGATGATGATGAGCACGAAGGGTGAGTAAAACTTTATATTTGATAAACTCACAGGTAGAGTTCTTCATTTTATATAAGAAAATGGTAATTATGTAATTTATTGAAAGGTAAATAGATACTTTAATCGACCGAAACTATACACATAAGTTTAATTTAACAGCTGCTCCTTTTCCAATCTAAGTTTTCCTTTTCCCTTCGGTAAACATTAAAAATTCACAATTTTTAAGACATCCTTGCCATCGCCGTCATTAAGGACTTTCTCCAGCCCTAAAGAAACGTGACGTGTTATCCCAAAAAACAGGGTCTAAATGATGATACTGGAATCTTCACATGCCCCACCATTCTACCTGGGCCATGTGTTTACTCACATAATCCCGGCTCTTGGCTCCTGGCACCCAAGCTCGCAGCTCGACCTGATTCAGATAAGATGTGCTTTACATGTGCCTAAACAAACAAGAGGTGGGGAAGCCGGTATATGGGACTACGGGGTGCTATTCTGTCAGGTGCAGAGGGTAGGCTACCACCCACATCCATTTACGGCTATGGGCACGCATGAATGAATCCCAAGCGGGCATGGGATCAGTGTTGTCATGTTGGCAACCGGAAAGTAGCAACAAATTATAGATTTTGGTAGCTATATGATAATTCTTTTCAAATCCTCTGGAAATTATAGAATATTTTTAAAGGAAATACAAGCTTTTGGAAGTAACAATATATGTACATATGGGATCTTAATTTATTATTATAGAATTTAAGCTATCTTCAAAAATACGGCTAAGCTGGCTTACATGTCGTATGAGAAATTTTTCTTACGTGTCGTATGAGTAATTTTTAAGAAAATTTCAATTTTTAATTGATTTTTATACTTTTTAAATTTGCCTTGAGGATTATGATTATATTCTGCCACCCCTTGTTCAGATTAATCCTGATTTGGGGACTTTGACTAACATTTTTCATTATTTAACCTAATTTATATTAATCTTTCCACTGGTTTACATTCTTTAGTAGCTTCTTGGGTTGCAATATTTCCAAAAACATTTGTATATTTTATTATATTATTTTTGTTTGGCTATAAAACCTTCGTGTTGGCAACACTGAAGCAAACTTGGGGCTCAGGTGTATGCACTAAGCACACGCGTCACTTATTACAGTGACAATGATATGCGTCTTGCACACAAATATGAGCACCAGCATGAGGGAAAGCCAGGCTGCTGGCTTCAGGCTCCCAGCTCCCAGCTCCCAGCTCCCAAGGCTTCTGAAGACCCTAACGCTCCCAGGGACTAAACCTGCCAAACAAATGTCGGCGGGTGTAATTGATCAGGACTGACTGGGGCACGCACACAATCAAACAATGACTTGCAGTTGCCCTATAAATCGGCTGCACTTAATGCCGTATACTACAGGACCTACAGAGGAGGACCCCATCTAAGAAATGCTCGGCACGAATTTCAGAATGTCAGTGTGGGTGGCAAGCAGACATAAACACGTATCCGATGCACTTATACAGGAAGAAACTGAGCAGGAATAGGAGTAGAGTACTAAGCTTTCAAGCAGATAGGACACGTGTCTGAGGGAAAAAACGAGGTGAGACTCGTTAATCATTCCCATGATCACCTTAAGCTATTAAGCTTTAAAGTTTGGCTAATTAGAGAATTAAAGTCTCTATAACCTTCCACCTTGTGTCTCTCAAATTGTAATTATTTAAAGGTCTGTCAAGTTTTAATTTTTTACAGTGCCCCCGCATGAAAAGCACGTGCTGAAACTGATGTGTATTGCCATGTGGCAATACATGAGACCATCCTCCATGGAATCGCCGCCAACTGATGCTGCTACTCCTGCTGCTGCTGCTGCTGCTGCTGATGATGATGATGAAGCTGATGATGGCAACAACGACGAGGATGGGCACTTTGCCCGTGTTTAATGATGCCGTTTGGCTGTCACTCCGAGGACATTTGCCCGGCTCATCGCGACGTGGCTGCTGCTGTGCCAGCCAGCCTGACAGCCTCATATAGGTTACGCTCGCTGGCTTTTCATCAGTCCGGATCGGGAGCGGTGCAACCGTAAGTCCGCTATCCAGCTTCCCCGCTGCCCTGCTTCTCTCTGATGAACCGATGAACCAATGACCCATAAAACGGACGCTGGCACCGGTCGGAATCAGCTTTGGCCCCGGCTTTTGTGGTTCCCAGGGCACGCGCGCTTGAACAGCGCCCAGAGTTCGGAAAGTTTACTTTACTTTAACCAGGGAAGAACTCTAACCGTATATGCCACAAATATAATTAAAAACCCCATTGTACTTTAGTAAATTTCAATATTTTGCTGGGTTTTATAAGATACTTTTGTGTATTCCCAGAAAATGATTGTATCTATAAGAAAGCAAAAGAATACTTGATATAAAACGAAACTCTGACTTTGAACCATAAAAATAATAAACTAAAATATTCCGTGGAAGTTTCTTTATATTTAAAATAATACAATTGGTGGTGAAAATACGTTTGCACTTGCCATCCCTGGTAAAGGACCCTGCCAAATCTCTGGAAACTGAAAAGGGGAACGAGTACACCGGATCAGGGCTTAACTTTGCAGCTCTGTCAGGGACCATCTGTCAATTTGTATCGATGCTTCTGACCTGAATTGGGGTCAGCGAATTACTAGCGCGGTGTTTATGTAATCGAAAATGTACATCAAGTCATAGAGGGTTGTAATATTTAAATTAGTTATATAGCTGCAGCATCTGAACAAGAGTTTAATAGATTTTCCAAGGATTTAAGTGAATATCTAAGCTATATAGCTCATGTATGTTTCTAGTATCTATCAGTAAACTGCAAGAAATGGTGATAAATCCACTGAAGTGCGCCTTTACGTCGGGATTTATTATTGTGCAGACTCTTTCAGGCATAGAAATCGTCAATGTCATCTTTACAGCCATGCATACTTCAAGGCACACACAAAGATATCTCTATCCATGAACCCCCCCATGGATCCTTCCGACTACTTGTAGCTCTTGGTGGTCCTTTGACGGCACAACTCTGCAAAGAGTTTTCAGCCTGTTCAGCACTTTGCCGGGGTAAACTTCTTTTGCTGCGTTTTATTTATTTAAACGGAAAGCCGATGAAGCCGAAAGTCTTAAGTGGAGGGCTTCGGCGTGAGCCTGGGCCTGGAATGGGATGGAAAAACGCTTGCTTTGAAATCGGCCATGGAGGCTGGGCGCTTTTATAATTTTACGCTGTCGAATGCGAAGCGAAACGACCACCTCACGTAGCAGAAGTACAAAAGACATAAAGAGTACAAAAGATATAAAGTAAACTGAAAGTAAAGATAAAAGCGCCACGGGCTCAAAAAAAAGTGCAAAGACAATGATAAGGACGGGGATAAGAGCGAGCGCAGAAAAATGCTTCATGGAAAACATGGAAAAATTGGAAAAGCGCTATAGTCGGCGACTACTACTCCCGTGCTTTTCACTTGTCATGTCACTGGGGTCGGTAGGGTCGGGACCTCTACTTCTCAAAGGCAATATTTTCCCTCCTTGGCATTTTTCACCTTGGAAACGCAACAAAGGCCAACCGGTGATGAATTGAAAATAAGAAAAACTGAAAGTCTAAGGAAATGCTAATGGAGTGTAGTAATTTTAAAGGGCAAAGCATGCACTGGGTTTATACTTAAGAAATGTGGCAAGAAGTTGTAGCTGAATGTGGCAGAACTTTATGGCAAGAGTTTTGTAGACAAACCTGTAAAGATAAGAAGGACAAATTTGAAATTAGTTAATGAGGTTTTAAATATCAAAAAATAGTATTTATTAGTAAGCAAAATGCTCGAATTATACAATTGTTTCAGTTTAAACTTTAAATTTTATAATAACACATACTGGTGCTGTTGATTTTCATTTGTTCGCCCCAATTTTAGTCAATTCACTGATTAGTTTTCAATTGGAACGGCCATTAGAGCTCGATTTAAGTAATTCCCATGCATATGGCATTCTGTAAGTGAGTTGGCCCCGTTGCCCGGCGACTGTCAGCCAAAATGAATAATCGAATGGTGTGCGGAATTGGGAACAGAATGGAACTCCACCCACTTTGTGCATATTACCTTTTTTCGCTTCCGTTGCAGCTGTTTTTTTTCCACCAGTTTTCCCCCAGTTTTCCTTCGGTGGTTTCCATTTTTATTTCTATCTAGCTAGCTGGCAATTTATTTGCTTGCGACAAGAGACAAAACAACATTTTAAAGATGCAAATACGACGGGGGTTCGTTGGCAAAATGGCAATAAAGAAAACTAAAATCAATGGAAATATTCGCTCTGGCATAAATTCCCTTTGAGGGCAGAAAAGGAATGCAATACGAAAAGTTTGTAACCCAGATTCTTTTCCCCTTGTTTGGCGTACATTTTTTTTACGAATTTTTTTATTACGATTTTTTTTCCAGTTTATTTTTGGCAACTCCAGCCGCAGGTGTTACTGCGTGTATATGAATGTGGGTTGGTTTCTTCTCACCACAACTGCAAATGGCGGAAAATGTATAAAAAAGGGGCAGAATTTTCATTGTTTGTTTTGAAAGCAAAGGAAAAATATTATTGAAACGCACTTTTTCAGCGGTTGGTCACATATCTTCTATAGTTTCAAATGAAATCCGTTTTGGTTTGATATTTTTTGGGTAGAAGAATGAATCAGTGCATGGCGAGTAATGATTGAATGGAATTGAATTTTCCACTGAAACACATTTCTAAACGGTTTTTGGTATAGGAAAATGTATGTAAAAATTAATACGGTATTAATGTTAAATGTGAAAAAAATCCTTTAATTTAATTTTAAATTTTATTGAAAAGCAATAATCCTATTCAAAATTTTTAATTCAACTTTTTCTTTTAGAATAATAAAGAAAACCCAGCTCATAAGTTTTTTTAATTACAAAAATCTAAATATTCCTTTTTTTGGGGAAATATCCTTTGCTGCCTCGCCACTGTGGTGGAATGTGTTGCCTTTGCGTTCGGTTCTGTGGTCTTCATATTACAGGAGACCGTAAAAACTTTTTTCACTGGGCACAGCTCTTCCTGTTTCTGGTTCTGTTATTGCTGCTGCTATTTTCTTTGCATATCCTCGCATTCGCTTCGCCTGTCCCAAACACACACACCCACGCACACACACACATACAGAGAATCCCCCAACTCACACCCACATGTCCTGAGGCAAATTTATTGAATTCGCATAGCAGCCAGGAAGGCAACTTAATTTTCAAGTGAAACTTTGTTAAGGTTCGCCATGTGCTCAACACAGGAAAGAGAAACCCCCCCCAAAAAAAAGGACAGCCAAAAACCCCCCAGACAATTTCAAGGACCTCTTTCTTATGGCAGAGTGGGTGGTGCAGGGTGGCGGGGGCGTGACCAACAACAGGAACAGAAACAACAAACCAAAAGCAACTGAAGTTTGGGGTTTCGCTTGGTGTTTGCATTTTGTTAAGTGTTGAAAATTTATTAGTTTCACCTTAATTTGTTTGCTGACTGCTCTCGGTGGAGGCGTAAAGAGCTGCTGGGTTGGTTGGTCGGTCGGTTGCTTCTACCAGGAAAACGTTTTATTTTTCCTCAAAGTAAATTTATCATTTTTGTTGTTCACGACAAACACAATACAATGTTAAGAAGAACAGAAAATGAGTTCATCAATCACCACAGAGTTTCAGTTTTAATGGTGGCTTTTAAATTTATAAGTCAGGTGATTAGTTTAAACATTTAAGTAATACCTTGTTATTTCTCTTGTAGAATTTATTATATAAATATTAACTAAGCTAAGCCCCTTCAAAATGAGTTTTATATATATTTTTTTAATTTATTTAAAATATATTCTGTCTACAAATCTAAATAAATAAACAAAAATTTTCATTTTTATTATATTTATTGATCTAATATACGAATTGTATATTTTTAACGCATTTTTAAATAACTTAACGCTAAGAAAATAACTTATTATTAATTCCATAATTAAATATTAATAAAAATCAAATAAAAATAAAAAACAAAAAAAAAATCATCCATCTCCCCGACGGGGAATTGAACCCCGGTCTCCCGCGTGACAGGCGGGGATACTAACCACTATACTATCGAGGATGTTGATTCTCGCAAGTCCAAACCCCGTCATGTTCAGCGAGCAGCGATCGGTGGCCACTCGCTAACTGAAAGCTATTTCAATTCTAATCAAATTCAAATTATATCTGGCTAAGCTTTAAGACCTTAAAGTAAAAATAGCACAGTGGGCATCATGCACGGAAAAAAAATAAATAAACTACAAAATCTAGTTCGTTGTACAATACAAGGGCGTGCGAGTGGGATGGCAAATCAAAGTCAGCAGCGCAGCCAAATGGGGAAACATTGTTTTAAAACAATGAAATACAAGCTGCTAGTAGCTAGCCGGGGAGCCAAGCCGATTCAGCTAGCCGAGCGGAGAGCAGAGCAGAGCAGAGAACCCAACAACACGCAATAAAAGACAAAAGTGGAATGTGTGCCACAACGCTGCACAGATGCCAACGACCAACTACCACCACCGCCCGATCCCTTGCAGAACCTCTTCTACCCACCCCTTGGAACAACATGCGAGTCCACTTGAAACTTTGCGCTATTGTGCTTTCACCCCCTGCCAACTACTATATAGCATATATATATATTCCCTTTTTTTCTAGAGCCGCTTCCAGCTGCGGACTTTCTCTAGAATCTTTGGCCAACTGAAGCCAGTTACAACGTTCTCTAAAAAAAATGAATTTTATGAAAAACCACTCCGGATTAAGGGATCGAAGTGATTTGAACCATTAATAGTACTTTATATATATAACTACATATATTTATTACTCATTTTAAAGAAATTTTGGTTGTTGGAACCACTGGAATCATAGTTTTCTTTTTTGATGATAATCACATAGCATATTTAAAAGAAGATTATTTTGCTCACTAAAGTTACCTTCTTCTGAAAGCCTTAGTTTTCTAAAAAAAAAAACAAAATTAACTTTCTAATATTTTATAAATATTTTTCATGATTAAATTTATAAAACCTTATTTCCTATTTTATTTTTCTTTCTTTCCTACTTTCCTTCCTTTTTGCCTAAATCACCTAACCCTATTTCCAGGGTACATTTTCAACATAAAAACTTTAACATATATTCTTTTTCCGTACAGCTACTCCTACTGCTGTGGGTTGAAACAAAAAAAGTTTAACAAATATAATTGCTGCTCTGCTTTGGCAAACTCTATTAAATTTACAAAGTAGGCAAAAGTTTCATTGCATATTCTTGTGCTGCCCCAGCTTTTTATCCCTACTTCAGAGTGCGTGTGAGTGTGCATATGAGCACTTATTGATTAATAGTTTTATTGCATTCATGCAGAGCCCGGCCATTAATTTTGCATGTTAAATAAAAGAGCACTCAATTATGTGGGCTGCATACGGGGCGGGCGGGGGATGTTAAAGGATGAAATATTCATGCACTTTATGCTGGGCCTACCATCAAACAATGCATGTTTGATGTTGAATTAAAGCCCTGCGCTTCGGCTTTGGCCATTGAGGATTGGAATATTGATTGGTTTTGGCCGGAAAATAGTTTTGTGAACTGAAAAGAGAAGGATTATATGCTTGGTGCATTTCCCTAGTTAAGCTTATTGACTGACTGACCCCTGATAAGGCTTTATTCGCTAGCTATTGCAGTTGAAATAATTCTTTTAATTGTTCTTTATACTTCTAAATGGCTTAGTTAAAATTTAAATACTTTTACAAACTGGTCCTGGTCATTATTTTGTTTATAATATATATTCATAGAGAGATCTGGGGGTTTCTCTTGAATTTCCAGAGAAGAAGGAAAACCAAGCTAGCAAGTCATCAAAGTAATAGTTATCCAACCCCAAAGATGAGGCGTCAAAAAATGCCTTTAACATGCCCAAGCACATGAGTGGAATATTAAAAAAGGGACAAGAAGAAAGAATGCTAAGTCTGTGAGGACGAAACTGTTTATACCCTAAAGTCTTTAAAGTCCTAGTTTGATTTTAAACCTGATAAATACATAGTTTCATACCATTTACGCGAATTATTTCAAGTAAATTTAGGTAACTTTTCATTATTATTACGTTTTTCCCTGCTCGTTGCAAACTTCTGAATTACATTAGAATACTTTCGCTAGAGTATAAAAATAATAGAAGGAAACCCGACACCCAAGAGATTTTTGGCTACCGTCCACAGAGACCGAGTGAGTGATGGGGGCGGCTAGCAAAGGTTTTTCCATTTCATTTTCATAATTTCGCCATTTGGCAAGTATCTCACGCATTTGCAATTATGTGAGGATTTTTCATTTCATTTCTTCATTTCATTTACGGTGGAGACTCCATTCCAGACCGCAGTTGTTACAGATTCGCCTATTGTTGGCGCTCTTTGGTCGCTGCACATTTATGCGCAACCGCATTTCAAAAGCAATAAATTCTGCAGCTTTGCGCTGAAGTTGCGCAAACAAAATAAACACAAAAAAAAAGATATACAAAAATAAAAAACACAGAATAAGGACAAACGAACCCAGGAAAAATTACGTGGAAGCTGGGCAAGAAAACTTTGCTCATTTGTGGCCACCAAATATTTTGATTTCCAGTTTTATATTCACTCAACAAAGCTCTGGGTAATATATAAATTAAGAAGTACAAACACACAGCAAGAAAAAAGGGTTAATATTTGTATACCTTATTAAATTATAATTTTAAAAATTATATATAATAATTACATGATTTATTGTTGAGATTTTAATGAAGGGAATAAATAATAGCAATAGTAACCTCCTGTATTCTCCCTATAAAAAGTACTAAGAATTGTATTTTGCAGTCAAATTTATGTCATTTAATATGCAAGAAATATCTATACATATCTGAGCTTAAGGCTCTTGAATAAAATTATAACAATCTTTGTTCAAGGATATAAAAATACGTATAAATATCTGACACGCTTACTTTTATTGAAAAGAATATTTCTTTTTTGCTGTTCCGGCAGCTGTTTACTTGGCTGGCTTTCATTACTTCGTCTCGGTTTTTTCCTTTCCTCTTTTTTTTTCTGCTGCCTTCATTCTAAGCAAAGTTCTGTGGACTTTTGGCCAAACCCAAGCAGCTTGTTATTATTATTTTTTGCCCTTCAATGGCAAAAGTTGTAGTAGGAAACAACAATTTCACTTCACCCCAACTTCTCGCGCCCTGCGCAGCAGAATCCAACCTTTGCTCCAACAAGATTCTGTGGAGTTTCACCATGAAAATTAATTGCGCATTTATTTTGAGTGAGTTTTCGCGTCTTGGCAGGAGTAAAAGCAAGAGAGGAAAGGACGAAAGGAGTTCCCAGAGAAGTAGAAGAAGAAAAACTTTGGAGCATTCGTTGTTGCCGTTTCCTTCGTAGTGGCTTTTTTATATACCTCCTCAGCACCAAGGCGGTAAAAGTTAACTAACCGTGCTCGAGTGGCAAGGTGACTGCTGCTGGAGAGGTTTATGCGTGTGTGGTTAGCACGAAATTGATGAAATTAATGTGTTTGTTGAATGGCAATCGAAAACAAGAAAGAACATAGCAAATTATAGCGAAAACACACTGCGATTCCTATTCCTATTAAACTACAATGGTAGCAGACTTTCCATGCAACATGATCCCCCCAGGGTTGGCAGCCTCCAATCTCACCATCCCCACACAAAGTCACCTCCCTCGCCAATTTGCAATTCGATAACAATGCGGGTGCGCTTAGTGGCACGATACACGGATGCAAACAAGAAGCGATTATTGGTTCCCCCGATATCCTAGTCACGGTGCATGCAAATCGAGTTAGGCCCTCTGACTTTGATGTCGACGAATCGAATCACAAGGCAAACACTCCACTTGCCAGGCTATCATTTGAGCCGTTAAGGTAACCTGATTTGCTAACGATAATTTCCGGTTATGAAGGCCATCAAATTTGCATTTCGGGGCAAAGTGTAGGGGATGTGTATAAGTTGGGGTAAAGATTAAGTACTTTGTGGATAAAACTTCTTTAATTTAATTGCAGTGCAGAAAATCAAAGAACTTAAGAACTGTTCGAGTAATTAAGGGGATGTATAAAGGCACTTGCTTTGAGAAAATTTTTAATTTAATGTTAAAAAGTGTTGTAAGAAAAATACTTATAGAGAGACTCAAAAGGCTGTTCCAATTCCCTAAGAAATGGTTACTTCTTCGACAGTATTTGTAAGTAATATGTCTGTGACTCATCGAAGAAAAGCTGATGTCATAGAAAATGTTAAAGCAATTAATTCAGGGCTGATACTACTTGTGACTTAGTTATCCATTGCATTTAAAGATAAATGTATGTGCTTTACCAGCTCCCTTATGCTTCATCCCTCTGCTTAAGGGGGGTGTATATACATACCATATATGTATGTATGTACGTTCAGACTGCCACCGACACTAATCAGAATTAGTTCCCCGATATCCGCTCGGCAGTCAGTCAGGCTCTTTTAGCCAGTACTTTGTGTCTACAATTTATTTCAGTCATTTTAATTGATTCTGTCGCTTCCTGCGCTCAAGGCGCGTCCCAAGCTCCATGGGTGGCTCCATTGAGCGAGACTGCACCCGGCGCATCTTGTTATTTGTAACAATTAATATCCAATATCTGGGTGGCTGCCATCATTAGTTTGTTTTCCTTTCCCTGCTATTTTTTTATTTTTTCTTTCTTCTTATACTTTTATGTATCTATATATTTTTTCCTTTTTTGTTATCCTTTCTATCTGTCGGAGATGTTTCACTTGGCGCTGCAAAAAGCTGATTTTATCAATAGAGAAAACTACAACAAGGGCGCGGATCAACTTCAGCTGGGTTATTAAGTAGCAAGGAGGAAATTACACTGAAGGAACGAATTTGTATCAATTAAATGTATAAGGAGTCAAGGAATATGTTTATATAAATATTTAAAAGCTCGAGTAAACCGATAAATTGAGAAGATCTCATCATCTGTTATCCTTAAGACTTTTCGGAGTATTTCCATATTTTGTTTTCCAAAATTCCGCTTTGGTTTAAGTTAAAAAACTTAAAAACATAACTTTAAGGCCTTACTTTTCCCGCAGTGTCTGAAATAGCGAGGGTTGACTGGCTTCTGGTTGGCTCCTTGCTGATGATGCTGCATTTGACAGACCATTTATCATCGCACTAATTGTGTATCATTAAAAAAAGAGGCGAATCCGCGCGCACTCGGTGATGTTAACCCAAAAGGAGCCGACACAAGGCTGAAAGTCCGGAATAAAAACCGCTCCATCTCCAGCTCCACAGCCGCACCACAGCCGGCGGTATCGATGTTCGCTGACAATGGCAGCCATGGCGGCAGGCAGCGGGGCGACTGACTATGACAAGAACTCCTGCAAACGCCGGCGACGCAAACAGTCGTGACAGTGATAGAAATCTGTGGCCAGCAGATTAAACGTGTTCCCAGTTCGCAGGACGAAAGGCAGCCAGGGTGAGAAGGAGTCTGTGTAGAAGTCAGTCATGATTATCGGCACTTTGGCATCACCACCACCCGCCGGAATGGGATGCTGCCACAATGAAATACGGTAATCAATGGACCAAAAATATTTCAAAATTTAAGGTTGTCTGCTTTTAAAAGGAAAATATTCCTGTTTTTTATGACCTTAAATATAACCTCTGTTTAAGCATAGCCGCAAATATGAAGAGATTTTGTATACAAAAAGAAAATATCAGAGGAGAAATATCATTTAAATCTATTAATCGACTTTCCCTCTTCATCAACCCTTTCTATCAATAATCCCCACTGTTCCACAAAGAGGAGGTCAGCACAATGGCCACTGATGAGGGAAGCCGGACTAATGAGAAACGTGCTCCATGAGTTGCGATAAATGGTTAGCTCAGCTGAAACGCTGATAGTCTATCCTTGCCCCTCGGAACTCGGAACTCCCAACTCCCGCCACTCGCAGCTACATAATAATCATAAAAATTCAAAGCTCCTTTTGCCAGCGCCCCCAAATGGCATCGATGATGGATTACGACGTCAACAACTCATTGGGGATGGGAAACGCAGGCCACTGGCCCGAGGCCTGATGAAAATGTTAATGTCGTTGCCAATCGCTTTGTTAATCCATCCAGGACGGGTTAGTTGATTTTCCGATCCGCCATCCTTCTCGTTCCCGTTCCCGTTCCCATGGTGCGTTTGGAAAACAATTATAACCAGCTTTCCTCAAGATTTCCCTCAACTATTATCAGGGAAAGTAGGTTGAGAGAGACTGGACTCGACTGGCTAGGAACTTGTCACGTAATACACACTAATTAATATTGATATTTTCTGATAATGAGTTCCTCCCAGGGCTTTGTAGTTTCTGCTTAGTCAATGGCCTTTTGGATAGGCCGAGCTCAATAATATTCCGCCCTTAGCTAAATTGGTCGTAATTAAAGAGAGAGAGCAGTGCAAACTGAAGAAGGGAGAGTTGGAAATTCACTTAACTTGGCTCTGGGAACCTAATAAGGCAGGGGAATAGGAAATGTAACTATAGAGAAAATGTAACTATAGAGAAAATGTAACTATAGAGAAAATGAGAGAATCAAGATGAAAATCAAGCAGGAAATCAGGTTTACATGAGCTGTATTCAATTTCTTAGCCTTCCAGCACTTGTTTTTAATGTTCTTTCTTAACTTTCCTCGTATATGTCTCAGTTTATGATACAGTCTCTTTATGACTCACATGAAAACTGACTTTCCAAAGCCTGTGTTAAGCTTTAGGGACTCTGTGAAGTGCGCATGCAATCATTACCTTCAGCTGCTTCAGTTTACAAGACGCGGGCAACTGTAATCTCTCCATGCCAGTAATTAGTTATGTTTAACTACAAATCTCGTGTGCCACACCCACACCCACACCCACAACCACACACCACTCTTTGTAGTCCGTCGCCAGTTGCCATTAAAAAGCCCAACACGTATCGTGTTCGACACTTGATAGAACAAACAATAGCAGAAGGGAGACAGCAAAGAAAAGGAAAACTCATCCCGACCTCAACGGAGGGTCGTAAAGGAACCAGTAACTTGGTGGGGTTAGCTGGGAGGGAGGGAGGGTCCCTGTCCAGTCAGTATGCCAGATGCAATCGGGGCGGGGGGTCAGAAAGGTCCTGCAGATCACACTTAATGGTTATGCCCATGTCTACGGCAGTCTCGTAAAACCAAGAGGGACGGCAGCAATAAAAAAAAATACTCATACACTGCAGAAAAATAAAAGAATAGAATGAATTGAAAGGAAAAAGCTAGATTCAGACTTTTACAAACGAAAAAAAATATTATTTTGTAAAAAATACTTCCTCCCAAAACTTAGCAACATTTTTTTTTACTAAAAACTGAGAAAATTAAGAAAGCTAAGCTGCTGAAGTTAAACCAGAACAAAGCCTTAAAAAACTTCTCAAAGGTTGTAAGAAATTTAATAAATTTTTGGAACTACTTTTGACTTCAAGAGATCATACTTCAAATTGAAATCCTTCTTTGATTTCAGTGTACTCTCTCTCTCTCTCTCTCTCTCTCCGACATCTCTCTCTCCATTTGAGAACCGATAAGGACGAGTGGAGGGCAACAAAAATATTTAATGAAATCAGCAGTGGCACAACAATGTGGAGATGGAAGCATAACAAAATGCAATTGTTGCATTATTAATTTATATTATGCGCAATTGCTGCAAAGCCTGGCCTGAGATACACCCTCACCCGCACACTCTCACACACACACACGTGGCTACTGTTCATGCGGAAAATCATGAAACAAGGACGAGGAGGGGCTGGGAAAACCTAAGGGGAGCAGGGCAAGGAGCAGACACAGGCCGCAAGATAAGCACCATGTAAAGCTTGCTCGGGCTGAAACCATAAAAGGAGCACAAACACAGCAAAAAAAAAATATATAAGAGAAGGAAAAAAGAAAACAAAGAAAGAAAAAAATACACGGCAAAGGATAACGACAGCAGGAGGAGGATGTGGAACCAACCAATTTGCCACCGCTCCCGCAGCCTTTGTTTCTCTCCGGGAAAGGTGAAGGAAAATGTGGTAATAAAAACAACAATTGAACACAGTTATGATTGAAGTGGAAGCAAATCCTGCACAAAAGAGAGACCACAGAGCGAGCAGGAAGTTAAGGGATCTGGGGATAAGCCACCGAGCCCGAACTTGTACCCGTACCCGTACCCGCACCCGCACCCGTATCCGTAGCCCGTATCCCAAAACCCACCACCATCGTCATCGGAACCACCATCAGCAGCACCACCATCGGCACCACAGGTCCATCCCCCAGTCGAGGTTGGTTTTGTGATTCGTATCGATCGATTTGATGACACACACTCGCAGCCTCCCCCAACTCTGTTGCCCGAACGTGGATACACAATGGGTTGCGGCAAAAAGAAATCAACAAATTATTTGAGATTCATAAGGATAACTTAAATATACTGTTAATATAAGTATCTGATAGATGGATGGGTTTTTTTTGCACATAATACTGAAAGTCAGGGTAGCTCTACTTATGTTTTAAAGATTAAGTATGCCTTTAATATCTATAAGTAAACTTTATTTTAATTTAAATTGTTAAAATATTATGGCTGTAAATAATGAAAAATGAAATGTGTTATAAAATTATTTAAATATTAATAAATACAATATTAATAAATATAAATATTAATAATACTCATTAGCGCTTTCTTTAGTATTTTCGGGTAATTTTATTAGAGTATTAAAATACCGTTTTACATTATTCATTACTCCTTTAAAAAGCTACTTTAATGCTTTTTCTACATTCTAAATTAAATTCGGGAAGGTCCTGCTAACTCACTTCAAACATAACTCTTATCTTAACTCTTGAGTTATCAGATAAGCAAACTAATACCTGAGCCAATATCCATCAGCCGCCGCCTTACATTTCATATCACATTCTCGGTTGGCTAATTTGAGATGCTGGTTTCTGGCGCATTACTTCCAGTCGAGTTCCTCGATTGATTGAACTAATCAAAGTTTCTGCCTGACTGAAGGTTTCTCTCAGTGTAGCCGGGGCTACAGGAAATGGTAACTTTGCCAACAATTATGGTTCCTAAGCCCCATCAGCAGTCTCCATGCACCCCTCCTCCCATCTTGTGTCCCGTGTGTGTTTGTGATCGAACTAAGCGCTGCTCCGTTCACCACCACTCTTGGGGTAAATCTCCGGCGGAATGGACATTGGTTGGCCGTGTGGAGGTCGAGGAGCCGAGGCATTGATTATGTTGTTGCCTCAATGGTGGTGGTGGTGGTGGTGATAATAGTGGAGGCAACAAAGGGGGAAGGTGCTGGCGCCACAGGCGGAGGCAGGGGTCTTATATGTGGACGGAGAGGGAGAAAGAGAGAGACTAGCCGTCGGCGGTCCGTCTATGTTCGTCCATACTGGTTTGCGTTTGCATTTTCAACTAGTTAGCTGGGCTCGATGAGTCAGGCAGCCGAATTGCGGTCCACTATTTCAATGAGCCCAGGTTCAAACACAAGCCTTACAGTGGGAGAAAAGGATAATTTTGATAGTGTTATCGATATCTTCTAAGATTATCGGAAGTGGAATTACTATGATTTAGATTTTTGAATATTTTATTGATAAACAGAAGCTGGCTCCTTCGAGTTTCAGAAATGAAAATCTTTACTTTTTCGTATATTGGAACAAGCTATGCTTGGTAACTTGATTGACTTGAGATTTAATAAACTTTAAATTCGATACATAAACACAATTTTCGATATTTTTGATATGCTAAAACTAGCGCCTTGAATTTATATCAATTAATATCATGGCATGCACTTATTCTGGACCAATCTGAGGTAAAGGTTATTAAATAATAGTATATTAAATTTTTAATAAATTCATCGACAAGATAACTTTAATTTCAATAACTTTAAATTGTCGCATGTATTTCTTTTTATATTTACATAGAAAGGGTTTAAATTAAATTAAACAATAAAACGCATGTTAAAATCTATCCGGTAAAGAAAACCTCATAAAAACCAAATTATTGATATGCTAATTTTCTCTCAGTGCCAAAAAGACGTTTGTGAATCGATATGCGTGTGTGTGTGTGCTTGGTCAAAATAATTGTTATTGTTACTTGAGTGGCAGGCGGAGGGCGGTGGGCGGTGGGTGATGAAGAACCGCATCCTCCAAACATTATAACGTTTGTGGTAATGTGATTAACATTTCGGCCAAAGCCCCTAATGACCAAGTTGTCGACTTAGGACCAACCAGCCTCAGTAGCGGCAAAGTTATTAAACTCGTATATGTCCATATATATGTACATATGTGTGTATACCGAGCATTGATTGGCGCATTGCGGTGTGCGAGTGCGGTCAACGGAGAGCGAGTGTGTGTGCTTGGCGCTTGTTTGTCCAACGCCTCGTATACGTAATGAGTTTGCATGTGCATTTTCAATAAAAATTCATTTCACAATCGCTTCACTCGAGTGTGTACGTACAATGCTGGAGTAATTGCATTTTAAAAATTGCTTATTAAGGCGGAATACGCCCCCGTCCTCCCGTCCTGTTGCCTGCTGCCTTTGTCTACCGATTAACCCTCCCGTAATGGGCATTAATTGTATCCATGGAATTTCTCATTAGCCCACAAAAAATATATTAAATATCTTACTCAGTTACAAGTTTGGTCAAGCATTTTCAAGGATACGCACCTGCAAAGAGAGAAAAATATAATTAGTAATGCTAAATTGATATTTAAAATATTTAAAATTAAATATAACTTCTATTAAGTTAGTTAAAAAGTTTTGAAATATTAATTTGAATACACTTTGAACCCAGAAAGTTACTTAGTTAAAACCTTAGCTTAGCTTGCAGCCAGATGCGACTTTTCCGTCAACAAGTTCCTCAACACATGAGCTACTATATATTCTAGTAATATAACAAATGGAAAACCTCACTCAGAGGCGAGGAAAACCTCAACGAGAGCAGAGAAAAGGGCTAGACGACGGATCCCGTCTGCCAAATCGTGGAGAGCGCCGCAAAGTATGCAATTTACAAAAATAACGTGAAATATTTTCGCAACGCATCGTTGGCGCTGAAAAAAAAAAAATATACATATATAGAGGAGAGACCTCCTGCTACAGCGAACCCAACTTTAGCTTCGACACGAACTGATTTATAAAGTTTACAAATGCGTGGCAAAAACCTCGTGACTTGACTTGACTGACGACGAGGACGACGACGGACTTGGCCCCGGCTTGAGTTGGCTTCAGTTTTTCGGGATTTGGGTTGAAAAACGTTTGCCACTTAACACGTACGCCGCATATTTTGTGCCACGCCCTGAGCCCTTCGTCCTCCCTTCTTCACCCTGGAAAACCCCTGTTACTGTGTTTTTACACTAGAAAATTTTTGCTGATTTTGCGGAGTTCGTTTGCAGCCGGCGAAATTTATACGCTGAGTGCAGAAGTTGCCTTCGCTGACTGCTGCCATGTGCTTTGTTTGTGCGGCTCTGATCCTTGAATAATCAACAACAGCAGTAGCAGGGAGCAGGAGCAGGAGCAGGACGAGTCCAACAGATAAACACACACACACACACAGGGAGAAAAATCGAAAGAAGTCGAGAGGATGCAGTGTACGTTGCTCAAATATTAATGTTGACCCTGGCCAGAAAGGCAACCTCCAGCTCGTTAGGGCAGAGATCCCATTTCACAAATGCGCGGCATTATTCGTAATCAGAAGTCGAACATTTGGCATTAGCAGAGGTCATTAGTGGTCATATTTTAGAGGATATTCTAAAGTCTTTTGAGAACTTCAAAAGGGTTGAAAATAGTTTTGTTATTTAGCTGAATTCTTTCTGCAGGCAAAATGTAAATAGAGACTTTTTTTTGTTTATTAAAACAAATCTAATATTCATGCAGTTGGTATTCTGTAAACAAATTGCTATTCGATTCCTCATCTCTTGCTGGATGCTGGTTGCTTCTCTGCAACTCTGGAAAATCGCAGAAGTTATTTATTCCTTTGTTATTGTTTTTCTGCCACCAGCTGGCACTATGAGGTTTTTCCTGTGTCTGCGCTTGGCTATTAGAAGAGGAAAAACTTCTATCCCGGTCGCTTATCTCTTGCCTTTAGCCAGAGAGCTTTTTGTTTTACTCATTTCGTCCTGCTTTATGGCAAAGAAAATACAAAAAGACGGGGGAAAAACAGGAAGCCAGATGCACTAGCAAATAATATGTATAGAGAGAGAGAGAGAGCGAGTGAGAGTGAGGAGAGTATTGTGTATATTTTCCAACTTATTGTGCTCATGTTTACAGGACATCATCCTGCCACTGCTCCTGCTCCCTTTTCTTTGCTGTCTACGCTGGCGGCTATTTCAATCGGTATTCCTGCGCTTAGTCCCAGTGCTCGTTTAATATGTATTTCATGTTTTAATATCTGACACGATTGCCCAACAGTTGCTAGCTGTGCTGTATTTTTACACAATTTTTTCCTTGTTCCCAGTTGTTCCCATCTCCCAGCGAATTCCTCGAATTTTTGAGCAACCAGCAAAAAGTTCTTGCCATTGCCTTCTGGCGCGAGACTTTTGGACCCAACTCACTCTGTGACTTCCCTGGCTGCCAAACCTTTTCTTCATTTTGCGATTGAATAAGTTGGCTCCGATACTGGCCCAAGATTTGCCAAGACAAGAGAGGCGACAGACGGAGGGCGGAAAAAGTTAAGAATAAAATATGACATTGGAAAGTTTATGACACTTATTGCTGGCAAAAAAAAGTTGACGCGATTGAGATGTCCTTAAAGGTTAAATTTAAATTGGAAAAGTCCTTTGAATTAACTGACTTATGGTGACCTTTTGTTTAAGCCTTTTTTAATTTATTTAAGGGACATTTGAGAGTCAAATAAATGTTGTTATCATAGATAATTTGCTCTTACATAACTGTCCACACTAGTGGTATAGCCATCATAAAATCTTGAAGTTTATTTCAAATATTTTCCTTCGATTAGCCGACAAGCTGAAGGCCAACTTGACAGTTTCTCGTTGAGCTCAACATTTTTATTTGGTATACTCATTTCCCTGAACGCCACAGCTCTCCCCTAACTCTCTCTCTCTCTCTCGGTCCACCAGCTGTTGACTTCGACTTATAGACGCTCTGGATTTAAGTGTTATTGTGGGCAATTTGATACTTTCGATTGAGCAACAACATTTGCTTGTGCGTTCGTTCAACTGAAGCGTGCAATCCAGACGGGACAGCTCCAGCTCTGGCTCCGGCTGGCTACGGCTCCACCCGACCACATACTCATCCCCATGTGCCATCACAGCCATAGCCCAATGACACCGCCATCATCCCCACACACCATGGGCGGAAAACCCACCACATAATGCTGTAAAAACACGCAAAAATGGCTGCCACACAGATACACAGAGAGGAAAATAGGGAAGAAACGAGAATATTGGTAATAAGCTAAGACTAAGTTTTATTTTTCTTTGTTAAATAATCATTAGTAAAATATGTCTTCCCATTTAGTTCCGTTTCATGTTTATTTTCAGTGTACAGGGCCCCCAATCCCTTGATTTTTCCACAAAGTTCTGCAGACGCCTGGAAAACAAGTTGAATATAAATGATGTTGTGTGAAGCGGCAGTTGAATAAGAATACGAGGGAACGAAGAAGGATAAGCAGGGACTCGCAGGACTAAGAGAGATATCTTGTCTGCAACTCGCCGTGTATGTGTGCGTTCTTATGCTGGTTATTTATTTGTATGCTAAGCTGAAACATTCAAAATATCCAATATAAATCGTTAGCCAACTTTAACCAATCAAATATAATGCTCACACAGAAAGGGACACATTGAATTCTATTCCATTTTTTATATTAATCTGACAATTCAAGGACTAACAAGAGATGCAAGGATGAAGTCATTGAAATAATTTTATTATAAAGCCAAGTTAATACCAATTTATAAGCCTGATTTAGGGAAAGGCTAAGAGAACCATTTAAATGCTTTAAATTAAGAATCACCGAAAATCAATTATTGTATCTAATTATCCAGAGATCATTAGAATTTCTTGAAACCCCCCACAAAATACAATTATCTCTTAATGCCTAGTCAAGGTGCTGTAAAATATAGCCACACTATCCACATATTCCACACACATTTGTACGCACATTAAATCCCTTTGTTCTGTTGGCAAAATTAATCAGGATTTGGTGCTGAGCACAGATTTGACTAATAAATGGCTGGAGGCTTTAATTACAAAAGGGCGAATAGAAAACCCAATTAACTCGGGCACCGGAGTTGCAGCAATTTGAACAATATTAAATGTTGTTAACCCACTTTGTTTGCTGCACACAAAGCGAGATTCGGAGAGGGGAAATCTGAAAAGCAAAAATATATTTTGTTTTGTTTTTTGTGTGCTTCAAAAATTTTGTGCAGAACTTGATTAGACCGGCGGCGGCACACGACAGAATGCAGGACACAGGACAGGACCCTCCACTCGAATCCACTCCATTCCACTACACTATACCATATAGTTGCCCAGGCCAGGCCAGTCCAGCCACTTTATTTCATTTTAACTTTTCTATGACGATGCTGCACAAATTTGCACAGCTGCGAAAAAGTTTTGCCACCAAAAAAAAAAAAAAAAAAGGAGGTGGAATGGAAGCTCGAGCGGCGCTATCAGTGGCAAATTAATCCGACTCCAATCTGATGCCCGGACTGGGAGTCACACAGCACAAGTTGGCGTTGAACTTGCACAGTTGGATGCGGAAAAGTTGAGGAGGTCCAGACCCAGGCCAGGTGCCCGGGATTCGCATTCATCACCGAATGCAACAGCGTAAGCGGCCAGTACTGCTGGTTTCCTTTCCAGCTCCCAGTTACCACTTCCCTGAGTTTCAGTCCAAGTCCCAGTTCACTTATCCATTTCGCTGCAGTCCATATAATTTGTTACACCATCAACCCGTTGGCACGGTGAAAACCCAACCCAACCCACACTGGGAAGGGGTTAAGGGAAATCAAAATGCAAGAAATAAAGATGGTACAGTGAGGCAACTTTGAGGGGGATTCATAATAGGAAAAGATTTTAATTCCTTTAAATAGGAAAATTATTCAATTTAGATTTTTACCTTTACTTTCTCGCTATTTCTCTCGCCCTGCAATGTACAAGCCAAACGAAATGCACTCTGTAAGAGCTTTGCATTTCTTACTCTCTCTCTCTGCTCTTCTCCAAAAACCAGTCACATCTCTAACTCAATGTCCAAAATGTGGTTGATTACTGGCTTTTTGCACATTTTTCGCATTGAAAATCCAACTTCGTATTTGCAATTTGTTGGGCAAAAAGCAGCACCACCATCACAGCATCAGCGTGGAAATTCCAGAAGGGGCCCAATGGCGTGATTGAATGGGTCGACGGGTTTTGGAGCTATGACCCAAGCTCAAATTGGACGCCACATAATGAGAGTTATGGCTAATGCATTCGGGGTTTGGCTATCCGTTGGCCATCCACCCCGCCATCCGGCTTGATGGATTGCCCAGGGCGTAACCCCAACTAGAATCATCCCGTTTTTCCACCACGTCCTCTCAATCCTTTTTAAAATGAAACATCCAACATCCAACTAGTGCCGGGGAGCTGCAGGTGCAGGATTTGCATAGTCAAATGTCCGACTGAGTTCGAGGGGCGTTTTCCTATTCGCTTTTGTGGCCTCTTCCTGTCTTTGCCTTGAACCTAACCCCAAGAGCAAGGTGAAAGTCAAGTTTCTCTGACCACCGGACGCCACTTGATAGCTGCGCTCTCACATTTGAAAAAGCAACCTGAAATCAATGTGGTTGGCTGGCTGGCCAATTTTTACCCTCATTTTTAATTTATTTAATGGCCTGTCTGAGGGCTAGAAACATAGGTAGTGGAGGTGGTAAGACATAGACACGACCCACGATGCACAATATACCATAAAAGGGTTGTTAAAGCTGAAACACTTTGTTTTCCAGCACATGTTGCAATTTAATAGGATTATACATTAGATACGGAAATAAATTGGAATTAGTTATAGGCAAAAGATTTCTATGGGATGCAAAGAGAGGAATTGTTTATAAAGATTATTAAAAGACTTCTAAACAAATTATTATTCTTAAAAGTTAAGTTCTCGGTACAAGTTTTATGTCTATTTCTTGGCTCTCTTGAGCTGTGGTCAAATTCCAATCTCTTCCCTTCAGTTCAATCTAAGAAAGTGACCTGAGCAATGTAAGTACCGCAAAACTGAATGGCCAAGTGGTTGTCCTGGGGAAAAAAAAATCCAAGGATATGGAATCAGGCGGCGAATGTGAGAGCAAAGAGCAATTGTGTAAGCAAAAGAAGAATGTTGCTGAACAAGCAAAAATTTTATGACATTGCGAGCCAGCCAGTGGGGGGACTTGAGACTCAAAGAGGGGAAACTGCAGCAACAAGGGAAAAACAAGGGAAAATTGATTCGAAAAAGTATGATATATACCCTGTAATCAAGTCCTTTTAATGAATTTAAAGCGAAGAGATACTTTGGCTGACAATCAATACCGTGGAAAGAAAGTGGGTGAAGCTATATTGAAACAAAATAGATCATACGATAAACATATAATAAATCTTGTTATCGATATCTTTTAAGGGTTTTTTGGGCCAATTTTTAGTCAAAACTATTTATATTTAAAGAGAACTCCTTTAAAAAAGAGAACTCTATTGAATATAAAATCTAATTTACAAATATATATATTTTTTAGACTTTAATATAAAAGTAAGTATAAATTATCTATAAATTATTCTAATATATATTTTAATTTGTTATTTTTATAGTTTCAATTGGAAAATGCTTAGATTTCATATTAAATTAATTAATCTGTTTGTGGAAAAGTGAATCAATCCATAGAAAACTCTTTTTATAATAAGAACCCAAAGCCTAGATCGACTCTCCTGATGACATTTCATACATTTTGTCAAAACCCCATATACCCTTGTACCCTATGAATACCCCGTACTGAAATAGAAGAAAGAAGCAAAGCGAATGAAAAACGCAAACACAATTATAACAAGTGGCAGTGGGCAAAAAGCCACTCCCCCCATTCGCCCTTTTTCGAGTGTGTTGACCAACAATGTTGGTCACAACATGTACACACAGGACTCCGAGCCCCACCCAAGCCTGGTCGTCCTTCCACTAACAAGAACTAATATTTGACAGCTGCCTCAGCCCCAAAAAAAGGCCAGCAGCAGAGAGGGGAAGCAGCAGCGTTCAACGACTTTTGGCTGATTTCATAAAAGGTCAACAGAGCGCAGAAAAAAAAGAAACAGAGAAAAAGAAAACAAAATGCCCAGGTCCCCGGCCAAGTAGCCGGCCAGCAAAAAAAAAGAAATGAATTCTTAAAAAAATTGTACCAACAAAAAGAAAACAATTTAGCATGCACAACACATGCTGCCGCTGCTCATTTCGCTGGAAACAAAGCGCACTGCAGAGTCCTCCCTGAGGTGCCCATCCAGCAGCAATGATGAAAAAATAAAAAATAAAGCGGAAACAACAAAGTTCAAAATATACGTTCAGCAAAAAACCCAAAGCGAATAGCAATATTCCAACCTCTAGATACAAATACATAGAAAAATATATTTATAGTTGGCATGCCGCAAGAATGTTGCAGGTATTGCAGGTGCTTGCAACCAAATTAAATTAATATGCAAGCAAAATTCGGTTTTGGATAAGTAAATAAAAAATTAATAAGACTTTAAAGTTAGCTTGAAGGAAGTATAAAATGTATTAGAGGTGAAATTGAATAATATTTTTAAATGGGAAAATCTTATTACACATATTTTATACAATTTAGTTTAAAACTTTATTAATAGCATTTGAACAAATTTAAAAGCTTACATAAAGTAAGCATTGCATTTAAGAACGTGTGTTTTTTAGGTTTAAAATTTATTTTTCCCCAAATACTCTGCCACTATTTAAATCAAAAAATATAATAAGCTTTGCCCAGAGCCCCCGCAAAGTTCAGGGAACCATTTGACCGGTTCAGAGCCCAAATAAGCGCTTTAAATAATTTATTTATTTCCTTGCCTAATCCCACAATCCCAGCCGAAGCACATCAGCCACGCCCTTATGCACAAACGGCCAACTTAATGAACCATTCAAACATGCCCAAACAAGGCAGGCAAAAAAAAAAAAGAAAAAAAAAATGGTAACCCAAACGCACATCAAACAATTTCACAAAATTTAAGCGCACTTTCAGTTATTGTTATTTGAACCCTTTTTTCTTGTTGTTGTTAACCCACAAACGTGCGCACACACTCATCAACAAGTACAGTGAAAACATCCCCGTCATGGCCATTTTAATCAGCAAATGGAAAAAAGTATATTATATCGTATATATGCTGCGTAATAGGATTCTTAACAAATGTGCAGAGAGAGGAGGAAAAATAAATGCTGCATAATTTGAAAATGTATGCAAAATCCCCTCGAAATGATCAGTAGCAGTAGCAGTAGCAGAAGCAGTGTGTGTGTGTTGTCCTTCTTATCAATGCTGACACTCGTCCTTGGCGAGAGCTTCCTCCGTTCGCCATGCCCCGAGGCACTTTCTTTGTTGTCGCTCCAAAAAAGAATCTAATTTAAAATAAATGAACTAAATATGCTTAACACGCGCGCTCACACACACACACAGTGCCCACCATGTCCTGGCAGAGTCCTTCGTCGGGTCTTTCCTTTTATTTTTTGGTGGGGTTGTTGCTCGACTGTTTTGTCTGGCGCATATGAAATAACTTTTCGTTAGGTTTTCACTTATTTCGTCCCAGTCGAAACAATTGTTGCCACACAACCAACACACACATTGTCCTGGCTGGTGGGGGAGGATTACGCCCACTGCAGTCGCCATAAACGAATTTGCATGGAATTTTAATAAGGCTAACAAATATTTTTATTTGCCTTTTTGTTGGCGGCTTTTCTTTAGCTGTTTTCTTTTTTTTATTTTTTTTTGTGTGGCCTTTATTTGGATATTTTTTGTCGCCATTTTGGTTTGTAGTTTGTAGGCTGCGCCATGTTTTTCTGTGTGGGGGAAGTACAAATAAGCATAAAAATGGCAAACTGATGACAAGCAATCATGGAATTTTAACAAAAATGTAGAAATAACATTGTAGTTCCCATTGCTCCTGTTCCTGGTAAATGTTAAACCTGATAAAAAGTCGCAAGAGCGCTTATGTAACTGCACATCATCAAGTGAAGGGCATAAAAAAGGTTATGGCCACAGGCAATAACATTAGCCATGGTAAATCAGCAGCAAATAAAGACCAGCACTTAATTCAAATTTATTGCCCATTTCCCCAGCAGCTTTTCCCTCTCACAACCCATTTCGATGGGGCACCAAATAAGTATGCTAAGCTTTGTAGAATCGAAAAAAACTGATTAGGTGGCAAAAATGTGCCGGTTACTTGTTAAGGTGGCTGTTGGGTAACCTTTAGCTTATCGATCGTAAATATCATTTGGATAATATTAATTGCAATTAAAGTTATGACAGCGCTTAAAGAAGCATGAAAGATGATGTCAAATTTTAATTTTATAAGAGAAATAAATGTTTTCTTTATTTATCCGTTTAATATATGTTAACTGGACATTAAAAACCCTATATTTGTTACTACATCTTTCTTTTTGCCGTTTTCAAAAGTCTGTTGTAACCAATGTTCAGCATCAGCGCGACATTAGCGACACGAACATGGTCAACACATCCTCTGTCTGGTAAGGGCTGTTTCAGGGCGGTTTTTCCTCTCCTGAAAATGGAGTTGCCTCTTCGCATCAGTTCGCCGATGTTGAACAGGGGTCATGGGGTTTTGGCAAAGCCAAAAAACTTGTTCTCTGCCAGCAGATGGACACGGAGTACTCTGCTTCCTGTCTGTGAGCCATCTAACAACTGCACAATGATGTCCAGCCAGCATGTCCGGCTAATAGTTTTCATTCTGGCTCATGCTCATGCACATTGACCACAGAACCAGAAACTAGATCAGCCCAGAGACCGGACCACTTCACTCGGCACATTTGTCATTCGCTTTTTGAGTCCGGTTTTGTCTACCAAAACGAGTATTTCCCAAAATAATTTAGACTCACCAACAGTGAAGGGGTCGATGGGTGGTCGGGGGAGGCTGGGAGGCAGCTTAATAACCCATATAAGTCATGGAAATTCTCTCAAAATTTCCCCTTTATTGAGGACATGCTCAGGCAGTACGACGAGCAGGATTTTTCACTTTTGTGTCCATCTGTCGCTTTGTTTCAAGTATGTTTATGATAGTTTTTGAGTGCCAGACTAAGTCTGGAACAGCTTGTCTGCTCAGCCTGATCTACACAATTGTGAAAGGTATTTTACAATGCATTCCATAAATTCCATTGGCATAAATTTGATTAGCACAAGGACAAAGGTAGTTATTAATAAAAAATAAATTATTTATTCGTATTAAACATTAAACAATGTAAAGATTATTCCATTTTCAGATTTGCAAGCATTAAACTTCTCCTTAACTTTTAAATGTCTTGACAATTTGTGCAAATAAATTATGCACATATACAAATCTCCTTGGCATAAATTTACAGCTTAGAAAAAGAAAAAAAAAATAGGTGTTAAGTTTTTTAATACTTTTTAATGACTGCCAAAGAAAACATAAAATAAATGTCTCTGCAAAAATATTCAAATATTCCACAATATCTATAAATATGTATATATATATTGTGGTCTCAATTAGAAAACGAAAAGAGGGAAAATTCCATTTAATAAAAATCAATTGTGTCATCAATCATTTTCAAGGGAAGGGTGGCAAAAAATAGCATTAAATCCCAGCTGCAGCAGGGGTATTCTTCACATAACTCTTTGGCCAGCCCACCATCAATTACATTTTATATATATTTATATAGATAGGTACATTTTTATTCATTTTTGGTATATATTTCAGTAGTGAAGAATTTTCACAAAGACATTCTCGGCTCGTTTTTTGTTCAAAGCAATTGCTTCTGCAGCAGCTGGACAAACACGATAAGGATGCTGCTGCTGCCACCATTCGTTTCCATTGCACGCACTGCTCGAGAAAATTCCCAAAAATACTATAGTATTCGGATAATTTACATACACATATGCACGGCATGCGCAAAGAAAATTCAATTCGGCAATTTACATTCGAAGTTGAAAATTGATTTTTATCTTTTGTTCCCAGAGTTTGGTAACAAGGAATAATTGCTTCGATTTGCATTTTATAAAATGAACTTTAAACCTTGCCTCGGCTTCTGCTGATTGCTTTTTATACCCTTGCAGAGGGTATTATAATTTTGGTCAAAAGTGTGCAACGCAGTGAAGGAGACATCTCCGACCCTATAAAGTATATATATTCTTGGTCAGGATCACCTCCTGAGTTGATATAAGCATGTCCGTCTGTCCGTCTGTCCGTCTGTCCGTCTGTCCGTCTGTCTGTTTCTACGCAAACTAGTCTCTCAGTTTTAAAGCTATCGACTTGAAACTTTGCACACACCCTTCTTTCCTTTGCACGCAGTATATAAGTCGGAACGGCCAGGATCGGCCGACTATATCCTATAGCTGCCATATAACTGATTGATCGGAAATGGTATAACTTCGGTGTTTTTAGAGTTAGAGAATTCAGATTTTGTACGAATGCTATTGTTGGCAACATAATACGACACACTAAATTTCATAAGGATCGACCGACTATATCCTATAGCTGCCATATAACTGATTGATTGGAAATGCTATAACTTCGGCGATTTTAAAGTTATAGAGTTCAAATTTAGTAAGAATGCTA